>NMRA01000828.1:61506-130449 GCA_002633005.1 Phoronis australis
AAGGAGCAACTGTATACACCTGTGCAACAGAACGTACACTCAAGTTTTTGTCAATGAAAGGTTGCTACCAAACTGCACTGTATTCATACAGTATGGCATTAACTGAGAACAGTTTTAATGACACATTTTCCGAAAGGATCCCCTTAGTTTCCGAAAATACGCCCTCTTCCCTACCGAAAATACGCCACTCTTTTCCGAAAATACTATCGGGCGTATTCGGTTTCATTTGACGTTTTTGAAAGGTCATTTTCCAAATATCCGCCCAAGGACCAATTTTCGGAAATTCCCGTTAGGTGACTTTAACTAAACGAGACAAGATCCTTACCTGATAGTGCACCAGTAATTTTCCATGTTGTGCTTTCTTTTTCAAATCTGTTATTTCCTTCAGTTTTCTCCTCAGACGTTTTACGTCGGTGTTTGCGCTTGTTGCACTCACGCAGGATGGAGACTTTTGGGCTTTTGCTTCTTCGTATTCCTTGTACGCTTCTAGTCGTTGCTGTTTATGTAAGTTCGGAAACAGTTGCACAATCTGGATATATTTGTCGAGCGGTATTTGGCTGTAACGTGTTAGAAAACTTTGTGCTGTTACCAACCTAATTTCTGAGAGGAAAATCTATCATGGGGTTTATAATCAGGCTGAAACTTCTTTTTCATTTCATTCAGTGGATTTCAAATATTTTTATGACGAACTTAGCCACTGTATCAATCCGCTTCTGTCAATACACTTCTTTTGATTTCCACCACTTGCCGTTACAACAAAACCAGTTGTTCTTAACTCAGTTTAGAAGTGATGAGAAGAACTTAAAATTTAAAAAAAATCGCGATTACTTTCGATTACTAACACCTAATTTAGGTAGACTAAGTCGACCTTGGTCCCAAGCGATGACGAACTGGTCGATCAGTTCTTCCAAAGCCCATAAACCACTCACTTCACGTTTGAACAAGAGACGGGCCATTTTCATAGCTGTAGGAAAACTTGTCGCCATCGAGTCATTTTCATTTTGTACCTACCGTTCATGAGCCACAGCATACTCCACTCTCGCTAGATGGCGTTTAATACTCTTCGCCAACTTCTTGTTCTAAAAACAAGACGTAAAAATCTACTTCACCGTCAAGTGATCGGATATAGTTTTTACCCAACCACAAGGAGTAAGTCTAATTTCTCACTCACAAACAATAACATAACATACAGTCAAACCATATGCATCAACACAGCAATATATTTGGACTTTTATGCTGTGGCCCAACAGCTTCCATAGCGGTAGCTAACGACATTCAACACTCTGAAACAACCGCGTTCCTGGCCTCCAGCACACGTCAGTCGGCTTGCGTGTAAGCCCAAAACATAGTTTCTTGCTGTATTGATTTGAAAGTCCCGTGAGTTGATTAACCTGATAGGTGTCATTACTTTCTCATTTATAAAGGCTTCTTGGTAAGTTATTATTTAGTAAATAACAAGTTATTCTAAGTATCTTGTTAGCAGTACTGTAATACGAAGATAAGTGTACAATCTGTATGATAAAGTTGTTATCAGTACTGTGTACGAGTTTATCTACGAACTACCACCAGCAATTAATGAGTACTAAACCACTCAATTGAAAATCGGACTATGATCACCTGTATTTCAATGACATGATTTTTAAAGAGAAACCTGAAAAATAATGCAAATGATATCTCTTTACATAGAAATTGCAATCGCCCTTTCTGCGACAGAGAGATTAGGATATCTGTTGTTGTACCAATCCCGAAAAGTTCTGCAAATGACCCATTTGTTCTTCTTAATGACAGGGGAATAAGCCTTCTACCTTGCATTGCCAAGGCCTACTCTAGTTTGCTAAATAACAGAATGGTTCATCATGCCGAATCTAGTAACTTGGTAGTGGATGAACAACACGGTTTTGAAAAAATCGACCCTGTCAGTACCACTTTTTTATTTCGACCACCATCCTGTGAGAAACCAACTAAAATTCAAGTACTTGCTTCCTTTATTGACTTTCAAAAGAGTTTCAACTTGGTTGACAGAGTCGTTCTTCTCCTGGAACAGCTTGAAAAACATGCTGTTGGGAAACTTTATTTTGCCATTAAGTCTCTACTCGTGAACAGCTTATTGTTTAATGATTATTTTTTTCGGGGAACTTTCTGTTTATGTTTCTGGTGCATTTTAAATGCAAGTTGTGTTTATACATGTATACACGATGTAAGCCTAATCAGTTACTTATAAACCCAATGGACTGTGTGTGTTTTGAAAAAATTATTTAAGTTTAAGCACATGCACTTTAATAAACAAATATCATAGTTCTAAAACTACTACTACTACTACTACCGCTACCACTACTTTACAGTTCAGTACAAGACTCCACTGCGCCATTAGCGTCATGAGCGCAGTAATGTCTTAGGTCGAGAATATATGCTCTCCACGTTGCATGACACAGGCAGACGAATATTTCCCGATGACTCATAACCATATAAGAAAAATGTTTTATTAGTAGTGAGTGACGCCAGTGGGGATCGAGGAACAGATTAACTCAATCACGGCCTGTGCGCCATGACGGTTGAAAGTAAACTGGAGCTGGCCGGGAGTCACAGTCACCATGCAACAGCCAGGGTCGTGTTCTGTACACGCAAAATACTTCGACGAAGTAGTAGTCAAGAAATCATGGCTTCCGGAACGGAACTAACTTAACTTTACTCGCAGTTTTTGGCCTAGCCAATATTCTTGCCAAACTGACCGATCGTTTCAGCAGCAAACATTTTGCTGGTGCACGCGAGTAAGCTTCACAGCAGAAAACTCGTTTTTCTCTTTCGGGTTTTTCTTGGTCTTGCGTAACCTCGCATTTCTATAACTTGTCAGATTTAATCTATAGGTCAATGAAAAGTGAAATGTGTATGGAACTCGACGCCCGGTCTCTGTATCAAGCACAGAATATATCTGCTTTTAAACTGATTGCCTGTAGATCAGATGAATCTAATCGTTCTTATTCGTTTTAAATCCAAACACAGAAAGGACAAAGGGATGACGTAGGATCCCTGCTTTGTTGCGGTATCTAATGTGAAGAAGCAAGGACATTTTAGTTTATCATTTGTCCAAGGTAGTAAACCTAATAGTTGGACGAGAACAATTTTAGGGTATCACCTATGCATTACTTTCCAAAATGACGAGCTATGGTGAACTGTCCTCCCTCGCCTACTGTATCTGCATCAAGCCTGTGCAAAAAGAAATGTAAAAACGCTCACTTAATGAAAAAAGTCTAATTCGACCCTGGGACATCTTTACTACCCATGCACTCATCTTTTCCCGCAAATCTTTTATCCTATCAACCATGATATTTGTTTCTTTAATTCCCTGAAACATTAAAATTTACCCGAGTTCTACGGGCCATCTTTAACTGCTCGTTCAGCATCTGAAGTATACCATCCGCTTCCAACACGTTGCTTCCATAGATATCCTCTAGTTCCATATTCAGAACTACCGGTGGTATAAGAGGTTGAGGCCCATCGTCCTCAGCTTCACTTTCAGCTTTGTCATCCCCCGGCAGCGTCGCTGCTAGAGCTTTAAGCTGCCCTATGTTAACGATGTCGTTAACATTGCCACCATTTTTTAGCACCTTTTTCGTTTTCTTTACCAGTTTCAACGGATTGGATGTACCGAACTGTTTCTTCGCGCGCTTCTTTAATTTCTTTGTTGCTGTTGGAGAGTGTATGAAAGTGTGTCACGAAATGCGTTTTTCATGAACATTGCAAATAGTGGCAATACAAATGGTATCAATACAAATGGTAGCAATACAAATGGTAGCAATACAAATCATTGTTTAGCAAGAAGAAATAGTCCCAATAAAATAGCGGTGACGAGGTTACACAATGAAGAAAAAGCGTTTTAATTATTGCAATCGTATATGACGAAACTGACAACCAAAAACAGACAACAATTTGAGTCAACGGGACCTGAAGCCATCACGTTATTATAAGATGTTGACGTGTCTTCCTTGCGTCCAAACTTCTTTTCGGTGCCTGCTTATTGTGTAAATCAGATTCTCTTATCGATGAATGATTTTGGTACTGAGTTCGAAAGCTTCGCTGTTTTGCTGGTTTCTTATGAATAACCAAGAAATAAGTCAAAGTCTTCCACCAAAATTTTGGAATGATGTTGATTTCAGGTTAAATCAGCACACGACGGGCTCATTTATGCCATAAAAGTAATCGTTGATGCTGCATAAGTATCAGACGCCATTCCTCACCTCGTGACCCCTGCTTTAGAGAGCCAAAAACAAAACCTTTTTGAATTGCGCTCCATAGAAAATGGACTACAACATACATAGCTAGAAAATGACGAAAATAGCGCGTGAATAGCGAGTTAGTTTTGACATGGAATTACAAAGTCTGCAAAACTGGCAAGCCGTCGTGACCAACGGTTTCGGCGATCGAGCTATACGAAGGAAAAGACCACAAGACATACCAAGGACCGTAATATTCTATCTAGTCACTCCATCTTAAGTAAGAGGCACTCACTCGGGTTGGAAGGCGATATTGGAAGAGACCTCCCTCTAAACCTGTACTGCGTCCACCGTGACTGTCATCTCACTCAATCAACAAAGCCACTGACAAAGCATGTCCTACGGAGTAGCTAAACGGTCACACCTAGGCCTAGTTCCGTAGACGCAATATTCTCGCGAAGGAAGCTATTGTCATCAATATGGTTCTCATCAGGAAGAGATAACCATATAATACATTGAGTGATCTTGCATATTCGCGAGGTTGCCATCACGAAAGTCTTGTGACCGAGAACGATGTGGAGGAGGGAGACGGCAAAAAATGAAAGTTTTGTGTCAAGAAATCAAAACAGGAAAGTAGAAATTTTCGGAAAGATCTGGCGAACTTCCCAGATCGCTATCAACTTTGCACGGTCGCCACCAAGGCTCCAAGTATCGCCTCAAATTATTTTTAGGGACACGTGTCTGGTTCTCACCGGCTTCCTGTAGTCATAGACCCCTTTCATGCTGTGTTGGTATGGGACCACTTACCTCTCTGCTTTTTAGTAACATTTGCGTATTATAACACAATGATTCTTATAAACAAACTTACCTAAACACTTGACGCAGCAGAGTAAGCAAGCTGGCATTTACATGGAAGTTGGTATAAAAAAATCAATAAAGTTAACCAGTTTCGACTATTCTTTACATACTGCTGAAAAATGCCATGACGTAGATGTTGCTAGGGGAATAAAAATGAAAACAACCGCGACGCAAGCTATCAAATTCGTTACAACAAAATTTGTTTATTTCTATGGTGTGCGAGCATGTACTTTCCTGTCTAAACAGAAATACATACCAGTCCTATAAGGTGCCTACAAATTTATGCTAAGTTAAAATCGAAGATGAAAATTCAGAAAAGACCATTTCATGAAAATAGAGGCTTTATTTGGGGCAAGCCACAGGCAAGGTTTGGCGGCAACTTTTAATAGATACAGATAGTAGGTTCCGTAAATCTGGTTTGCTTGTATTTGTGAATACGCTGGTAATAAGAAAGGGCCCCTAGTTTGGCTGTACATACGCTTGTCTATAAGATGGTGGCCCCTGTAGCACTGTTGCATTTCTGCGTCGCTATGATTTCAGTTAGCCCACTAACAACACCATCTTCATGCCACATTTTTGTACTCTGAAGAAGATGTGCTTTCAGTATCTAGTGTTTTTTGTTTTTAGTGATGTAATTTGTTAAAGAAAACGTCTATAGTTGAGAGATTAAGTAGATGCTGTGTTTTAGCAAATAGCCAATGACCGATTGCAGACCAGAAATTAACGGTCGTAATACAATCCTAGTATAGTAGAGATGGCTCTTTATCACAAAATATACAGAGATCTGATTGACTGACACTAGTTTTGACAAGAAATACATTTTTGACCACATTTCTGTGAAACTTATCTTGAACCTCTTTAACCCCGTAAAATTAATGGGACAAGTATACACCTCTCTCCACCACGTGGTTGCATCTGTAACGTTGGCCTGCCATTTCCCCTTCAGCTCATGGGTTGGGTTTTTTAAAGGCATTCAATTAAATGGGAACATATACTTTTATTTGCAAAATGTAACACTTTGGGAAGATGGGAAGATTTATTAAATTCGCATTTCTGGAATCTTTATTCAATTAAAAAAAATGCGCACATAAGACCATAAAAATTAGTAAAGGGTGGAGAAAAATCAAACCTACCATGACTAAATGATGATTCATTAGACACTTAACTTTCCGTTTCACTCCCAGTGGAGCAAATCATAAATATAAATATAACTTCGATACCATGTTTTATTAAGGGCTGTTGTTTTGTTTATAGTTGTATTGATATTATATCAAAAGTTACTGATTTGAAAATCCACGATCTTAATCACGAACATGTCCAAAAATAAAGCAAATGAACCAAACACTTTAGATCAAAATAAGTTTCAACTTTTCTTTGAACACTGCTGGTAAAACACCCCTTCAACATGCAACAAAGTTATCTCCGTTCCATCCGTAGCGTGTGACTTTTAAGCCTTGAACCAGGTTTAAAATAAATTATTGGCCTGGAAGGCAATGGCAAAGCAAGAAACAAATGAACCAATTTTGTTACTAAAAGAGATTTGCCAAGGGGACCAGGCCAATATTTCTTTTTCAATTCAGAATCTAGTATTGACTTATGCTTAGCATAAGAGGTGGTTTGAGGCTAAAAACTGTCAATTTTGCTTTTTGTCACATTTTGTTTGAGTCTCGCTTTCTCTTTCGGTGGAAGTGAAAGGGCCAAAAATACGAGATAGAATAAAGTTTTGGGATCATGTGTGGCGGTTTTGATGTGAAAGGACTGACAACCTTTCTTTTGTTCAGAGGTTTTTCGACAGAGTTGAAGAAAGGCATCAAGTTCAGTAAGGTCAGGTCTGCCAGGCAACACCCACTGAAAACTGTAGTGTAATATGAGAGTAATTAGATTTATGGGAAGCTGCGCCTGCGCCAGAATTTAGACATGCGCCTTTATTTGAAACATTCGAGTAAAATAGAGGTACGTGTTCATGAGTGAAGGTCACGAAGCTACATTAGGTGAAAAAGTAAGAGGATCTGCAAACACAAAAACGTGTAATCAAAACTTCAGTCCTTTCATGTACAAGAAGCACCCCAGTACATTTACGTAAATACGCGTATTATGCCCATGAGCTTATATCCGAAATAATTGTTCCCAAAATAATTAGCAGGCGCTTAATCTTAATGATCTTTACGCACAGAATCTATCCTTTGCATATGTCACATCCGTGTGTTTTTCGTAAGTCAATCTGCTATGTTTTTACTCTTTCTTAGTTTTTGACCAACGTTTACAGCAACAGCGATTGACCAATATAATGAGTCGAAATATAAGGAAACCCATAAAAACTGTAATAGCTAGCACAACAGTTGCGACATCTAATGAATAATACTGGTACCATGGAAGAAACCTGCCATAAGGTTTTAAATGTGAAATGCCCCTGTGTCGAATTACGTAGTCTATCCAATACAAAAGTAGATCTCTGCCAGATATTGGCTGGTCCTTTAAATAAGCTGATAAGTGCAAAGCGTTTTCTTTGTAAACAGGATTCGAAATCACGTCACGAATGGCATGCTCAAAGTTTTCTGTTGTCATTGTTTTAATGTCAAGACTGACTCCCATTCTGTGAGAAAGAGTGAGTCTGGCGGCGTTTTGATGTTGATCGCCATCTATCGGTAGAGCAACAATGGGCACTCCAAACATTGCTGCTTCGTACATACTGTTTTGACCACAGTGTGTTACAAAAAGTTTGGTTTTAGTATGGCCGAG
The DNA here is from genome assembly GCA_002633005.1 of Phoronis australis. NCBI lineage: Eukaryota > Metazoa > Phoronida > Phoronidae > Phoronis > Phoronis australis. Next base: position 69,315 of record NMRA01000828.1, read on the forward strand.
AAGAGCGGTTTGCGGAAGCCATTTCACCAGCTTGGTGTTCCTTCCAAGATTTTTTGGCGTTGGCCCTTCGTATTTCCAGACAATCTTCTGAGGCATCTTTGCAAACGCATTCGCAATCAAGTTCCCATAGTATTCGTCATATTCTTTTATCATGGAGCCGAAACTCATTAGGATTATTCCGTGGCCTCCTGAACTTCGAACAAATTCTTCCATTTCTTTTTCTAGTGGCTCGGGTTGTGTAGCAAGAATGCCATTCAGATATACGACATCCGGTAAATATGGCGCCGGATTCTCGAGCGGAAATCCTCCATAAACCAAAGCGAGGCTTTCAGGCTGGAAGAGATACAATTTGTATACACGTGTATAACTTAAAGCTGCCATGAACCCGCCTTAGTTTGGAAAACAAGCATTTGATTTGATCATTAAACGATATCAAAGAGGTCTCAAATTTCTTGTTTCTTCGCAGATGAATGATTTGGGCCTCTATCTGACACTGTGCCACGAAGCTGCTTAGACTCAGCAGGTAACTTTACTTAGGCGTCAAGCTTAGCCTTCCAAGAAACGAACTATTAGCTCTTCCGAAGCACAAATATATCATCTAATTTGAGAAACAAAATTTTGGAAACCAATTTAGCTTAACGGTACTTGGTTTAGCTCCGACAATAGACTGGGCCTGTCACCACTTAGGCTCTATTCCGCGCTGGAGCTGATCTCTAAAAATCACTTTTCTTGCCTATAATGTCCGTTATATTAGAAATTAAAAATATCAGGGGTGAACTTTAAACGGGACACGAGTATTTAAAAGTGATTTTTGCCGGAATTGACGTTTACCTTAAGCAGGGCATGGACGATAACTGAGGGCTGGATTTCTCCACACTTTTCAAAAAAGTTTTGGTAAATTTCTCTTCCGTTAAAAGACAGTTGACATTTGAAATGATATAAAAACACTAGAATTATGTCTTAATATCTGCACGCTAAGGACGTGAGAAGCATGCCTGGACGCGCATTGGCGAGCATCAGATCCACACAGACAAAGTTGCTACCAGATAGTGGTCACCTGAAAAGTCTGGAAAGTTGTACAATTCTAGCACCTTCTAACAAAACAATTCAAACATTCTCACCGTCCTTATGGTTCAAAAGGCTATCACTGTGGCTTCTCGGGGTCACAAACTGTGTCAGCACCGGCTTCTATTTCTATCAGCTTGGCGTTCAGTACTCGCAAATTCCCACAAGGACCACAAGATAAAGCGTTTAGAGAGCGTCAGGGATGATACAATTCCAAGTGAACCAATCTTTTGCGTTAGTTTTTGCAAATTTAAACCTTTGGATAAACGACAGATTAGGAAAGTTTACACATCAAAAAAGTCTGTAGCTTCTGAAAACGCTGAACGGCCAGTGGCGGGCTACATTGGCTAATGGGTGCTGAACAGCTACAGTGTATGTTAGTAGTTAGTAACCCGTTCAAAGGTATATTCTTAGTAAGTTCAACGGATCTTTGTAAGTTTAGACTATACTTACAAATTTCGGCTCCATGTTGAATTGTCGAACGAGGCTCTGATGGTCGTATGTCATTTTGAACACACCGATTCTCAGAATACAATACCAAAGCACGTTCATGAATCGCTGAGTAAATGTCATGTTTTGACCGACTGGGTTCAAAATTGAAACCATGTATGACGGATGGTAAGGCAGCTCGCGAGTTTCCATTCTTCTGAAGAAATCGTGCGGCATGAATTCTACGGCTGGTACATCACCTAATATTCTTTGTATCCCGTACTTACAAAATAAAATTGCATTGTAGTAAACCAGCTCAAAGTTTTCTGCCTTGAGCCTTGAATGAGTCTTTGTTGAGTTGAGGAACGACTCGCAACTGGCAAGAGGCATTTTCATTACGTTGGCTGCGGTTGTCAACTCATGGTCCATGATATCCCGAAGAGAGAACGTGTGCAGTAAGTCCTGTGGTAGTTTGGTGGATCTAGGATAAGTTATTAACGTCACGCCAGCTTTTCTAAGGAATGCAGGTGGTTGGTATCCGTTGTCAGCAAGAACGTAAACATCGTGGCCGTGTTCTGCAATCATTGCAAGGATTTTTTCGTCATTCCTCAATGCGGAATTTCGAGCAAAGGTGAGAGGACATCCTAAAATCTTTGCCGCCGCAGATTTTGCCGTGTTGTTTAGCAACACAAAGACAACGACAATTAAAAACCGACAACTCATCACAAGCAGTAAAAACCGTGAAAGTTGATCTACAATGAAGACGTTAACAATCTGATCCGCAATGAATTCACTGAGCAGGCCGTCCGGTCTCGGTGTGCGACGATAAAAATAGCACTTAGACGACACTGACTTGTCACACAGGGTGTATCAAAACTGTCAGAATTGACGTGCTCGTCTGGCCTCGATGTGATTGAGTTTTGGCAAAGGAGATTTTTATGTCTGATTTTTATATCTTTTCTAATCTGTTGAGGTCCTCAGTCTGTCTTTCGAAGTGTAGGCTATGTTCGCACCCGAATGTATACATCTTGTACGTATATTTGCTATGCACGTAAGCGCAAATACACACGGGATGAAAGTTATACACTTGGGGGTACATTGCACTCGCCTACATTGTAATGTAATTGTCCGGGGTGGGGGGCGTGCCCCCTAAAATTTTGCGGGCGTCTACCGGGTTAAACCTTGGCAGCCGGCATAGCGTGTTACAGGGGACACTTGAGAAAAGAAAGACTGCGAATAGGGATAAGAGAGAAAGTTCTAGAGAAATAACAACTCAGTATCAATTAATGGTTTTGTCTCGGCTGGCCAGGACATTGTTGTTAAGGTATCCGTTTTTGCAGAATACATGTAGGTCATCTAAATGCACTTGAAAACGTGAGTTTTATTATCCATTCATGTATTTCGAAATCAGAAAATTCGAAAAGCGATTTTTAAATTCAATAAGACAATTTTACAAACGAAAAACTGTATTTTTGCAGAGGCCCTTCTCTAGCAAGGGAAAATGGAGACAATTGTCGCCGTATTTTCGTTTTTTTTTCTCTCTAACTGAATTGTATAGCACTTGAGAAAATTTGAAGGCCTGAGAGATAACATCAATTTCTGCACATTTCCTGATTTTTTAAAATATAGATCTTAGGGGCCAGCCCTTGAAGGTGGCCATTGGTGACATTCACGTGGTCACCTTTTTCGTGTTTTTATCAACAATTTCTTAAGCGGCAGCTCACGAAGAGGGGGCCCAATGCTTGAATCGATTACCTCTATTTTCCTTTTTTCTGAAATCGTACAACCAGCTTTCATGTTGAGAAGGATCACTTCTTGCGATGGAATGAACTGTCACTCTTTTTCAAGCATAATGCTGTTTATCTTTATCCTTTCTTCTTAGGTGTCCCATTTCAGGCGGGACTCTCTCTAGGGGCTGTTCGCGTGAATTGTCCCTTTGTCCATCTATACAATCATGTAAATATGATTCTGCCAAATATTCACGAGGGGAACTTGATATTCCAAATTCGTCAAAAACACAAAACATTTGTGTACAGCACAACTGTATCAAGACATTCCACCCAAACAACCACAACATGTGAAAATAGAATATGATTGACCGCTATCGAAAAGGTGGACCGTTATTTGTGAATTACACAAAAAGACTATTTCCGATGGTTAGTTATAAAATAACGTTACTTTTTCCCATATTATCACAAGAATAGTATTTCTTTTGAAGATCGTTACTAGAAGTTGTTTGTAAGGAATTCGCAACTATCAAAAAGACTGAGGGCTACTATTTGTGATGATCCTGTACATGTCGAACGGGGGTACTCAAAGTACTCCCAATAATAAACAAATATTCAGCGGGTTTTTTGAGTTCAGTTTTAATTCGTGAACCGTTATAAGCACCTCTGAAATGAGCAAAAATACACCTTAATAAGATTGCCTCATCTCCCATGTTCCCCCGGTTGCCCGTCAAAAATCTCTGCGCATGCCTGCGGAAATTGCTTATAACAACCATTCCGTTTTGATAAACAAATACATGTTTATTTTATGTATCTATGAAAATCGACAGATTCGGAGATGAGTTTTGGAAATTAGAAGCTAAATTACGTCTTTTAAGAAATGGTAACGTTTCAGGGAATTTAGTTACAACCTGGTTAAGCGTGTTTGGCGGTACGTTAACCGTACGTATTTCCTCATGAATGTGAGTCCGTAACCGTGTATTTTGGATGAAAGGATCGTGTTTTGTGAGTCCGATCCTGTATATGTGAGTCAGTGAACGGTGTTTGCAGGTACATGAATCGTGCTTTTGCGTCCGTGACCGTGTTTAAGACTCCGTGAACCATGTAGTTTAGGTACCTTGTACAGGAAGTATATTTTGGTAGCAGCCCTTCGTTGACACGAACTTGGTTGAAGCACACACACTGTGTTATAAGGCATTTTACTAGTTGTTAGAAAAGCCAATTTATTTAAGTTGTGGATCTTAAAGGAGAATGCCACCCAAAAAACAACCTATTTTGTATCAATCTAGATCGATTAGTTCTACTCGATAACGGCACGTTCGGTTGCGTTACCCGCCACCTGACGGCAGACGGAGGTGTTGAAATTATCCAGTGACGTCATTGGTTTCACACGCAGTCTGTTCAGCAGTTCACAACACGGGTTACTGGTGTCAGCTTACCGATTGAATTCATCGTTTAACACCAACACATAATCAAATTTCGACGTAATACCCATAAAAAACTGAGTTCTTATAAAAACGTGTTGTTTTATTTCGCTGCTACGGATTTATTGGTATTTGAACACACCGTAACCTACAAAGTTCGGCAGGCCAATTTACCAAGGTCCATAGCAGGAGTTTGGGTCTGTTCGGAGATAAATTCGAAGTATTCTTCCGTGAAATACAGACAGGAGAACCCAGAACTGTGTTGTTTAGACTTATGATTTTTTGAGTTCTAAATACACAAAATGCTCGTTATCCCGACCCCCCCTAAATCCGCCTCTGTACCTTTTATTCTTCACTACCGCGAGCCACTTCCTAAGCATTTCGGGCTCTCGGGGAAGTAAAAAAAACGATATACCCGCTTTCTTCTCAGCTTCATTGTTGGAACGATGCACAGCGATATAGCGGCATTCACTCTGCGGACGAACCACTGACGTCGCTGCGACGTTTCTCACCTTCCTCACAGGTTAACGCGACACCTCTCGGCAAGGTGAGGTCGACCGTATAAGAGGCGATGTGGATATAGACCGATTAAGACGGTAAAAAAGCAATTAAATGGGATGGCATTCTCCTTTAACTCTGACCGTAAAAAGGCAGGTATTGAAAATGTGTATATTATGTTCTATTTATTTTGAAAACATAATGTCATGTTTAAATGGCATCATTAAAGAATACGTTTTAACGCATTTGGTTTGGATTAAAGTTAATTTTGTATTATTTTAACGAAAACCTAGTCGAGAAAAGTGCCTTTTATTTCGATCAGTGTGGCCAGAATTAAATTGTTTTTGCCTAAACAACATCTAAAATTAAAATTTGAATGCACAAATTACTACATGGACAAACGAACACAATAGGAAGAAGAACTGGCTCAACATTATTGTTTTCCTCAATCACTCCAACTTCATCATTGGTAATTTACATCAGCACGTTCCCTAAGTAATAACTTTTGCCTCACAATTCCAGATGTATCTCACTTATTGTGAACATGATTATGCAAAGCCGAAGCGTAAAATTTCCAGGACATAAGTTTTCTATTCAAAACTTTCATTCTTCACTTGCTTAGTTTAAACATCAAAACAATCAAGGTATTCGTAATTAAGGTAGCTTTATGATCTCTGACTAACGGTGGTGAGATTTTGAAATAATTTTGATTCGCGCTATTTTGCTCTTTTGGTTTAAAGTGTGACCAACAGTGAAACCGCTTCAATAGGAGGAGTCTTTGTAGACAGTCTATCCGATTCGTCATAAAACGAACTTAAGAAAGCCGAAGGCGAATCGGTTTAGGAAAAATTGGTTCCCGAAATGATACTTGTTGGTGCACCTACAAAATCTCTGCCATACTTTACACAGCGAGATTCGAATCTCGCTGTAATCACCCACAATGCCGCAATATCCGTCATGCACTTTTTTAGCTTCGTTCTCGTGCGATTCGAGTACTACATGTGTTCTTTGTTCTTATAATCTTTACAAGTTTTTCTTGGCTGCATTAGCCTTTTTTGTCCGTCCAATGCCAGCGATTTATTATTGCTGTGCTGTGGGCTGCAACTCCGACAAACATAAACATCCGAGGATGCTATGCATGGTATTATTTTTTTCGCCTTCCCGACATCATTCAAAGACGAGAAAATGCAGAACGACTCGATTAACGGTAAGCTCGGCGGATTAATTTTGAACCGAACGCCATCTCTTTTCTTGGGGATATCTTTTCAGTTCCGGTATTTTAAATGGTTAAAATCAGGAATATTTTCACGGACATACACTTCTAAGGTTTCCAACATAACTTGTGAGTGAAAATGTACCTCACGTTATAAAACTAGGCCGATGAAGACAACAAGAGCGGAGTGCTATTGCTGCGTAATAATACAGGACAGCCCTGCTAAGTGCACACAATGGTGGTTATTGGGGACAAATACAACAACAACAATAATATATATTTTAGGTTGTATTGGGAATTTCAGGGTCGCAGCTCTACAAATGAATATTTCACATAAGGAACCAGATGGGTTCTTTAATTACAAGAGATAACACAAACATTTACGATACCCAATATGTAATTGAGTATCGGATGCTAAGTGGCACAGGTTAGCATAGTACCAAATGGGTACATAATACCAAATGGGTATTGGCCGATTGCCTACCAACTGGGTCGAGCAAAACGGCAAATTCAATAACAAGTACCAAATGGGTACAACTGCCAAATGAGCAAATATCATATAATAAAGTACCAAGTGGGTACATCAAACAGCCAACTGGGCTATAACAACCTGCAAAGCAGGTTCCGGACAAGCTGAGTGAGCAGACCAGCCGGAGTGATAAAAAGAGATATTGTAAGGAACGCGGTGTTGTGGCTCAGTATGTGCTGAGAGCTGCTACCGGGGTGGAGAGAGGCAAGCTGCAGTGATGGACGCTCGAGTACAGGTGTGGTCGCCAGCCAAGGACGTATCCTCGTGCTTGACGGTAACACGCTCCGGGCTTGGAGGAGGTACCAGCAGTGGCTGCAATAACAAAAATAACGAACAGCAGATTTTGTAGGGAGGGTGGGAAAGATAGAAATCGGTTGAATTGAGAATTTGTGGAACCCAGGGTAGGGAGGGTGGGAAAGGTATCAAATGGTCTAATTGGGAAAACTTATGAGTAAATGTACTGTTGCTTGAGGCTGGGCCAATATTTACCACACATTGGTACTTAGGAGTTAATGAAACTCATATCTAAGGTGGTAAAAAGCAAAGGAAATAGACTCTCAAGCAGCAGGGGCACTAGAGTAACAGCAGTGGCAGCAGCAGCGGCGGCAGCAGCAGCAGCAGCAGCAGTTACATATATTCAGTGCCCTGTATGCTATCTTTCACTCTAATTCAAACTGGAGAGCGTCTGGTGACTTTCTTTAGTAGAACGTGTTGTGTGGACGGCACTTCATAGTGTACCAGTGCACTTAGGGGGCACACTCTGTTTTAGGGCAGAAAAGCACATCTTTGGACCATTGTTGGATAGGATAGGCGTCTTGAAGTAATTTGTTTTGACTCAAGACGTATAGAACAACAAAATCCATTGTATTATTGTGATGTTGTTGCAAATTGGCATTGAATTCTCGCGTTGGCTGCCAGTCCTTTGTTTTAAGTTGAGGCCGGCGACTTTATCAGTACAATTACGCTTCGCTAGCACAGCGCCGATTTGGAACCGCTGGGGTTTTGTGTTCGATTCTGTCTTGGAGCAAATCTTAAAAACAAACTTTCTCGACTGTGTACTCAGTGTTCACTGATTCTTACATTAATAACTGAATAAGCGAACAAGTTTCAACGTATTTTTGTGTTTTCAAGTTTTGTTTCCAAGTAGATGTGTGTTTTTGTTTTGTTAGGCTACAACACTTCCGACTTGCATAGCCACAACAACAAAACACACAATGAATAGCATACTGTCAATCCATGATGACAAATTCAAATTTTATTTTTGCTGGCGCTAATGGGCTTTCGTACCAAAAACAGTTCAGTGGCCTAAAAATGAAATGGGAATTTTCACTACGAAACACGCATGATAATTAGTGACCAGTTTATTCTCGTTTTTGTTTCGTACGGCTACAGCACTTCCGACATGCATAGCCACAACATTTGAACAAAACAAAACACACAATGAGTAGAATGGAGATCAAAAATGCTAAAACATCAAGTGAATAAAACTGGTACCAAGTCAAAAATCGGCCATAAGGTTTCAGATGCGATATACCTTTATGTCGAATCACATAATCGACCCAGTAAAGGAACAGATCCTTGCCACTGATTGGTTGATCATTTAGATATTTAGCTAAGCGCACAGCATTTTCTTTGTACATTGGATTAGAAATAACTTCAGTCATGGCTGACGCAAGAGAGTCTGACGTCATAGATTGGAATTCCACATGAACACCGATCTTATGAGATTTCGTAAGTCTCGCGGCATTTTGCGGTTGGTCACTGAATAAAGGCAAAGCTATCACCGGTACACCAAACATTACAGTTTCATACATACTGTTCTGACCACAATGTGTAATAAACAACTTGGTTTTATGGTGAGCCAAAAGTCCCGTTTGTGGAAACCATTTGACTAACTTCGTGTTTTTTCCCAGTGTTTTAGGCGTTGGTCCTTCGTACTTCCACAGAACCTTTTGCGGCATTCGCGCGAACGCTTCGGCGATCAAGTTGCCGTTGTGTTCATCATACTCCGTTATCATTGATCCAAAACTCATAATAATTAAACCGTGATCTCCTGAGCTCTGAACGAAGGCCTCGATGTCTGACTCCAGAGGTTTTGGCTTAGCAGCAAGAATCCCGTTTAAATGCACGACGTCCGGTAATTTTGGCGCTGGGTACTCCAGTGGAAATCCTCCGAAAACAAGTGCAAGACTTTCGGGCTGAAACAATGATAAAGTTTGGGGACTATTCCAATTATTTATCTTCTTATCCACACCGTTGTAGGAATGGTTATTTATTATCATTACTTATCAGATGGAAAAGACAGTAGTCAACTATCAAGTATGTTAGCCTACGTGATTGAATAGGATATTTTGTGCCACGCATCGGAGCGACGTGCGAAACAATTCCATTCGTGCTGGTATAAAAATGAAAATGCCTGAGGTCATTCAAAATACCAGAAATTTATGTCAGTTTTCACAAAATATTTGGCCACCACCCGCCGAGGACAGGTCGAAATTAACTGAAACTTATATGAAGGCTATATGACCCGCTGTTTTGAGATTGGCCTAGGAGCGTTACTAAAGCTATTGCATCTTTTTTCAAAAGCTCGAAAACATTCCACAAAACATAAAGAAGAACTCTGTCAGTTGGCCTATCATACAAAACACGAACCAATGCTTAATATACGCATGAGCCCTTTTAAAAACTCTTCAATTATACTAACCTGCTTTGGTTCAATTTTGTACTTCCTTGCCAGTTGGCGGTAGTCGTAATCCATTAATTTGCTCAAAAAACAATATGAATAGGCAGTTATCATGAAATTCACAACTCGCTCCAAAAACAACATTTCTTGTCCCACGTGATATACATTTATGGGAAGGTATGAGAATGGTAAAGGCAGTTGTCGATCTTCAAAACGTCTCATCGTGTCGAAAGCAAAATATTCTACGGAAGGGATGTCTCCGAAAACACCTTGAATCACTATTTTACACATAAATAGCGAGTTGTAATAGACCATGTCGAATTTCTCGCGTCTCAGTCGATCGTGAATGATGGACGAACTCGCAAACGACTCGCATATTTTCAAAGGAATATCGAGCATAGCCAACACAGATTTCATTGCACTCGTTGTCATATTGCGAAGTGGAAACCTGTGCTCGTTGACTGGTAGGCCCTTCGGTCTTGGTACTACAATCAATTTTATGCCGGCTTCGGTGATAAATTGTGGCGGTTCATAACCGCTGTCGGCTAGAATGAAAACTTCATGACCTTGCTTCGCCAGAATTGCTAAGAGCTTCTCGTCATTTCGCAGACTTGAGCTCTTAATAGCTGTCAATGGACATCCTAAGATCTTCGATGCTTCCCCCTCATAGCTGGTCACGTGGAATAAAAAGAGTAAGAAGCCAAGGAACCATTGTGGACTTGTCTTAGTGTGACCTGACCTCCCCATGGTTTTATGACGTATGCAAGTGATCCAGCATTAGGCAGAAATAAGCCATCTCTTATACATGTTATACACACACACAATCTATAGCTGCACTCTATTCCTTTGTGTACACTGTACTCCCGTGACCAAAGTACACGGTGGATGTCCCACAATAAACGGGTCACTTTGTCACAGCATATGAAAGGCCAACCCGAGAATCGACGTCAGTGCTCAGGTGCTTAGGATTTATGCAAGCATGTCCGCGACTAATGTCATCTTCTGATAAACTTGCCAGGTAACCTCAACGTTGAGGAGACGCCACCATGATCAACTGTGGGCTTTAGAAGATACGCTAGATTCATTAACACCATCGAATCTTCAGTCACAAAGGCCATCTTTGAATGAGTAAAACCCACTTCAACATTTTTGGTTTTGCAAAATCTTCAAATGCAAGGCCCATTCGTGTTTTTAAAATTTGGTTTTGAGATTCTTCCCGCGAACTCAGAGCTTTTGTCATTTCTTGACAGTAGGGAAATGGAGCAGAGCACTAAAGTAGAATTTTTGTTAGCGTGTCAATGAATCATTTCACACTGGAAGTGTTTTGCATCATCCAGAGGCTTCTTACTCAACTTGAATTGCGTAACTGCGCGCTATCAGAAATCGGAGTAGTTTACTTATGATAATAAGGGGACCAGACAGGACAAACCCGAAAACTGAAAAACGCCGTCATGAGAATATGTTTGTTTTCAAGAAATTATTGACAGCATTACAGACCAATCATGAAGTAATGTTAGCAAAATTTCGGGTAATTCAACAAAAACTTAGTTTACAGCGAGAATTAAATTTGAGAAGGTATCCCAGTGCACACCTTTAGGATGTGAAGTTCAGTTCAAAAACAAACGCATGAAGAGGCGGATCTACGGGGGGGGGGGGTTCATGGGGTTCAACCCGCCCCCTCGGGACAGGATAAAAATATGAATTAAAAAAATGTCGTCAGGAAAACAATATCGGCTACAAAATAACCAAAAAAATCTTACACGTGAGGGGGGAAATCCCCTCCCGACCTTCGCGTGAATCCTAAACCCCCTTACTGAAAACGTAGATCTGCCACTGGACGAGCTAGTACGGCTAGAAATCAACATACATGCAATATTCCAGGCGCAACTAGAATCGTATATGTTTAAATTATAAAGCTGATATGAAATCACCTTTTAATATGCTAAAACTGAATTTATAAGTTCACAATACCGGCTTATTCTAAGTAAATAGACAGAACACGAGCACAAGTCACTATATTGTCAGGAGTACATAATCAACTGTCGCTTTTGAAAAACTGAATGAGCATATTTATTGAAATTATAATTTCCAGATGATTGGTAAACGTTGATTTTTCCCATTTACTTACTTGTGAAAAATCGCATCGTTTGTGTTTGATATATCATAATATTCTGGCATTTCTTCATGAAAATCTTGCATTTAGCAAGAAATAAACCCCGTCTTTAACCCAGTACACAAAATACACTGTCTTCTTATTGAATCTACCAACCTCAGCTCTAAATTGCGTGCCAAGAATCCTGGAACAGTGATTATACAGTTACGTCATAAGCTGTGTATGTTGTCGGAAAGGCGCCTCTGGCGCTGAATACTGGTACTACTTTTTAAAAATACTCGTTCCGCTTCGTGTTAAAAAAAAATCATAGAACGGATTTTAATGTAAAATAGTTCAGTCGAAACTTAACCCCAGATAATATTCATCCAACACAACCAATGTTCGAAAAACACGCTGACCCGGTTTCCCGGAGCCAGTGGATTTGCCGCCGGGCCAGTAACTTTCAAAAGAGCATGGCACCCGGGCTTGTTAATCTTCAGACTAACTTGAGCGGTTGGCCAGCACATTTATTTGCTGAAGTTGAAACACTGAACACAACACCAAATAGTCTCTAACTTAACTGAAATGAATATTAATTTTTAGTTTAATTTTTATTTTTGGTCACTGTAGTGAGTGACAGCTTGGTCATGTATTATGGGTACTCACTCAATTGTCGCCATAGCAACTGTCGCCATAGGTAATGAGGTTTCTGTAGAAACCCCGCCCTCTTTTAAAAAAATTCAATGAAATAAGGCAAACACAAAAACAGGACTGAAAGTTACGCAACGTTTATATTTTAGTGATGTCTTTCGACTGTGTTCTAAATTGGTGAACGTAAAATAGAGATTATCTTTAAAGTTTTGTTGTATTTCAGAAATTCATTGAGCACAAAATCCCTAAGCACTATTGACTATTTTTGTAATTTAGGACGTCATCACCTCAGCAAAATTCGAAATTACTTTCTTTACTTTTTGCTCTAAAGTGAGCAATTCTTGTTTTATCCCGTGGATCTCTATTATGAACCATTTCTACAATAGTCAACATACACTGTTGTTCACTATACAGCCAAGACTGTAGTTCACTTAGGTAAAACTAGGAACAAGCCAAAAAGGTAGGAACATTTGGCACTTGTCGTTGAAGCCTTTAGGAACCTCTTGCTGAAAGAAAAGACGTGCTAGCAGTTTGGTGCTACATTTTTTAACCGCCGACTGCACACAGTTACAGTGTATTGTGCAATCCTGTTAATCTGTTTAGAAGCAAGTTTTCTCTAATCGTGTTTTGAGATATTTTAGTTTTGTCCACCACGACTAACCATGTACTATCTTCATGACACTTTCTTAAAATATTTACCCGCACACGCACGCGCGCTGACGCGTGTGCATGTAGTAATCATTTACACAGTAACAGGTAGCTAACATGTTATTTCTGCGGAGTGTAAATACTGTAACCCCACTTTATGTCACGAATTCGTCATTACGCTTGTCTTTACGTCCAAACTACAATGGTTTTGCATGTTGGAACACGTGCGCTTTCACATTAGCGTTGCTAAAATTGATGGTAAAATGAAGCATTGTGTCCCCCAAACAACAATGCACAACATTCATTCTTGCAGAGCCACCAAAGTGAGCAAGTAGTGAATAAAACCAGTGTTCCGTCAATTTTTTTGATTTAGATCACCTACCAATGTAAAATTGGTTTCAATTTTTCAATTTGTTCCTCACTCATATTGGAAGAAATTCCTGGGTTTGCAAAGAGACAAGTTGTTATGCCTTTATTCCATGATCGGCGCATGAAACGACACCTCGTGACAAACCAACCCATGAAACGACCTCGTGACAAACCAACGCATGAAACATCTCGTGACAAACCAACTGGTACATTACGGTCTCAAGCAAAGGCGAGGTTCTTCCGAAGCCTTGAAATCATCTCGAATATAGCTGAGGAACAATCTGAGACCAGTTAGGTGGTAATTCAATTTTCTTCTAATGAAAGGCGGTTTCTTGTGTGGTTTTAGTTGTAAAATTTACAATAAAGCTACAATTCGCCAGTTTAAATTTGGATGATCGTGGTAATGTTCTTTTAGTCCAAAAACACTTTGGTTAGAAATTCAACACTGACAGGTAAACAGTGACGAAAGGTCCTTTTAAAGAATGTTGTGGAAATCGCATGTCAGTCTATCAGCGAAAGTTCAAAGGAACATTATTGGCTAGAGATCAGCTTAGGTGCGGAAACGACGTTGAACCCCAGCCGTCGCAGCCGAACACTTTACTTCTGGCGGGGTTAAATCCCATTCCACTCTATTGACAGCAGATAATTTCACTGGTAAGTGAAAGCCTGGTACGAGATAACGATGAGAATTGGCGTATTGTAATTAAATCACAAGCTACAACGGATTTTCTTGTCAATGCTAACCAACAAGTGCAACAGTGTGATTACTGATATAACGTGCCTGTATTTTGAGAACCAGTTTGATGCCCGTTATTCAGAGGAAAAACTGGTTCTCAAAACTCGGGCACGTTGCACCAGGCCATTACCTCCAACAAGTCTACCTCAGCTAACAATAAGCCCAAAATGCATATTCGGCAGTAAAACCGATGATGTTCCTTGATGTATAAGTTGCATATGACAATAATTTGTTCCGGTTTCTTTTCTATTGTCTATTTGTATTGAGCATCTTCGACAGTCAATCCGTAATTACAATTTGATAATCCCCAATAGCATATTGTCAATCCATGATGACAGATTCAAATTTTATTTTTGCTGGCGCTAATGGGCTTTCGTACCAAAAACAGTTCAGTGGCCTAAAAATGAAATGGGAATTTTCACTACGAAACACGCATGACAACTAGTGACTAGTTTATTCTCGTTTTTGTTTCGTACGGCTACAGCACTTCCGACATGCATAGCCACAACATTTGAACAAAACAAAACACACAATGAGTAGAATGGAGATCAAAAATGCTAAAACGTCAAGTGAATAAAACTGGTACCATGTCAAAAATCGGCCATAAGGTTTCAGATGCGATATACCTTTATGCCGAATCACATAATCGACCCAGTAAAGGAACAGATCCTTGCCACTGATTGGTTGATCATTTAGATATTTAGCTAAGCGCACAGCATTTTCTTTGTACATTGGATTAGAAATAACTTCAGTCATGGCTGACGCTAGAGAATCTGACGTCATAGTTCGCAAGTTTACCTCAACACCGATCTTGTGAGATTTCGTGAGTCTTGCGGAATTTTGTGGTTGGTCACCAAATAAAGGCATAGCTATCACCGGTACACCAAACATTACTGTTTCATACATACTGTTCTGACCACAGTGTGTAATAAACAACTTGATTTTAGGGTGTGCCAAAAGTCCCGTTTGTGGAAACCATTTGACTAACTTGGTGTTCTTTCCCAGGGTTTTTGGCGTTGGTCCTTCGTACTTCCACAGAACCTTTTGTGGCATTCGTGCGAAAGCTTCGGCGATCAAGTTGCCGTTGTGTTCATCATACTCCGTTATCATTGATCCAAAACTCATAATTATTAAACCGTGATCTCCTGAACTCTGAACGAAGGCTTCGATGTCTGACTCCAGAGGTTTTGGCTGAGCAGCGAGAATCCCGTTTAAATACACGACGTCTGGTAAATATGGCGCTGGGTACTCCAGTGGAAATCCTCCGAAGACAACTGCAAGACTTTCGGGCTGAAATCATAAGAACACAATGTATGTTTGACAGTAGTTCATGATCGCCTTTCACCAATTTCAATCCCACAAGGGAAACATTTTTGCCCTTTTTTGAACGTAGTTGATCCGAAGAGATCCGAGATCCATTTCAGGAAATTGACTAAAGATTCAAGACAAAATTTTGGTCTAGCGCTCTCGCTTCACTATTCCCGGAAAAAGTTTGCCAAGTAATTATGAGCATCACTGTCTAGAACTAATTTATAAAAGTTATCTCAGAAACTAGCTATTACGTGGACATTCTCAGAAACATTTGAGATTTACATGTAATCATATTCCAGAAATGTTGTGTGGAGCGCAAGACCAAATTTCAACTTGTTTTAAATGTCACTTTTCATGAAACAGATTGCAGAACAGCAAATTTTGTCTTATTTATCATAGTGTTGGATTGAGTTAAAAGGAAACAAAAATAGTCTAAAAACAGATAATCAAAGAAAATACGTCATTGGGTTGAAGCTAGAGCAAGCAAATGTTAAAACAATAGAAGCCGCGGCCTGTAATGAGTATCAACAATCAAACACCAGGAGTGTAGCATCGCAGGCCCAGTTACGGAGATTGCTATGATTCGGCGGTATTCTCCAACATGGCTGGTATAAACTGATCATTCTTTCTCCATGGAGAATGTCACTATTCTAGATAGGGAAGAAAACTGATTCAGGCGAGCAATATATGAAAGCGTGGAGAATCCCACTTTAAACAGACAAGGGCGCCTGAGATTTCTGTTACCAAGAACTTGGGATAGGGCCCTAAAGAGTATCCTGCACAAACTGTGCTATCGTTCACATGATCGAGTCACGTGACACCTCAGTGGCCTGCCGAAGGGCTCGAGATGAGCACGCAACGCTTACCCAATCCGCAATTCCAGTAATTGATTTATTTTTTCATGTAAGGCTTTTTGTTCTCATAAAATGGGCAGAGTCTCCCCTTCCTTACCATGATAGGATTCCATTTCCACAAACAATAACATGGAAACTATCAGCAACTCAAGAAGTTTACTGGGATTGGCTAACCCTAAAATTGCTAATTCATTCGAGAACACCGCGAGGACACATGGCTTGCGTCTTTTGTTGCCGGCTCAATCGGCAGCAATTCAATGCTTTAAAACCTCAGAGCGTTTCAGATAAAAACACAACATTCACTGCTAAAAAGTAGTGAAAAGCAGCTTTAACTAAACAAGCACAGGAACGTCATCAAATCGTGTTACTCATTAGATGTGAGTCACCAGATGGCAAGACCGCGTCTACTCCACTAGTCAGCCCACCCCAAGAAATGCCAAACAACGTAAGTTGATGTAAAAGATGAAGTCGTAAGCCTACTTTTTTCGTCTGAAAATTCATCATGTGGTAACATGTGGCTCTATAATCTTACCAGATCCAAGTAAGATAATACACTAGTGTTGTCAGAACAGTTATCGAGTCAATTTGAAAGGATGCTCTGGAGCACCTTTCCTACTAAACCTAAGCCTGGTGAAGAGTCGTTCAGGGTCGGGGCCCACTGGCAATTCGAGGCTAAGGCTTTGGTTATCACTACCACAGTCTACGACCGTCAGAGGAGAGCGCAGATTTGCAGATCTTCACTGAAATACTCAGAAAAGACGTCGCGATGTTTAAAAAATTATCCCTTCAATGAGAAAACGAGTATTCATTAACAGGCAAACCCTTAGGTTTTAAACCCAACATCATTTTAATGCCGGCGTTAGTGGGTAAAGTTGGCAGTCCGTCATTTACCATCATTGCCACAAAACAACTTGACGTTGTTACGCAGAACGTTCTTCACAGCAGAGGCAGCTGACGGGGCAATGGCCTCTTGCTCATTGCAAAAGGAAGCCCATCTTAGGTCGAGCAGCTTATAGATTGTGTCTGACTGCAACTTGAAGCTATGCCCATGGAAAAGAAAGAATAACAAGCAGTGGAGTGTGCTTCGTGCCATTATGGTAATTTCAGTCGTAGAACTTCGTCAAGGCGCCGGAGTAAACCGAGCAGTGCCAGATTCAGGTTTCTCGGTGCCCTTCAGCTATTATTAGTCTGGGGACCCAGTTATTGTTCACTGCCCTTGTCGCCATAATTTTCACCCCGTCCGTCAACAAATTTTAGACCAACATCCTGCTCGCAACTTTTTTTACCGCCGGTCTCCGGATCAACAGTATTTTGAAATTACCCCATCCCTTGGGTACCACAATTTTCAACCCTCCATTCGGCACAATTCATACCTACGTTTCGCGGTCAATGCAACCCTCGAAATGCGCCCCTCCCCGGGGGCCCCTAGCCTAGGTTATCCGGCACTGAATTTCACCTAAAACTGAGAACTGTCTTATGTTGTGGCAGTTGATCGCGCAAGTCCAGTCGCTCGCCAAGCAATTTTAAATAAAAATTCTCAAACTCTCAAGTTGCACGACTTCTTTCAACAGAAAACAAAATGATTGTCGTCAGATGACGCATCATAAAGGTTAGGTGCATCGCTGCATCTTCCTCTTCTTGAATCGACTTACATCGCAGGACACAACCTAAGAATATTATGAAGCCTGCCATCTGGCGACAGCTTCACGAGAGTTCGTCATTGATGTTTCACTCTAGCTAGTTCCGACTCGATCACCGCATCGTTTTCGGGAACTCTGATTTATTTATCTCTCAAGACTACCTGGAATACGCCCAGTAAAGTTTTACAGAAATGTAAAAAGCAAGGCCAAAAGAAAACAAAAATTGCACAAGGGTCAGTTTTTCGGAAACGGATATCTGCATCTGGAAACAGTTGGAGTCGTATGCAGTGGAATTATACATGGAAAAGCAAAAAGTGGAAGGTTGAAAAAAGTTAAGGGTCATAACTTCCTTTTTTATCCTTGGTTGTACGGAATGGGCTCGAGCACAGCTTAGCAACACGTAAACCAAAGCAGTTCATTCGCAAGAACTCTGACACAACTGGAATTGAATGGGAAACGTACAGTATAACATATATGTGGCACTTGCTACAATCTAAGACTTCCATCATACGGTGTCACATACCTTGTGGCCAAAGATGCCCGTTTCCGCCCATCCCAGCCCGTTCTATAATAATATTTGGACGTGCTTGGACGTTTGTGGGACACACTGGCAGACTCATTAACAGAGCCCAGAAAGTCAATGCGGGTGAGACAGCTCTAGGGCATTATCTTAACGTTCCAACCAGAAGGAGCAACACCGATACCTGCTTCCCCACAATTATGACCTGACAGTTTTGATATTTCACTTAAGACAGAAACAACGGAAAATCCAACAAACGTAGCTCCAACAAATTATACTGACTTATCGAGTCAGCGTTTAGGTAGACACAAGGACCTGTTCCACCAAGCCAGATATTAAGTGGGACGCTACACTCGCTGGTTCCCTGCGTGCTTAGCCCAGCCAGCTACCGCCCCATCTAGCGGCACGCAGGGAACCAGCGAGGGACGCTACACTACATGTATAACTGACCTCTTTCGGCTCAATTCCGTACTTCCTCGCCAGTTGGTAGTGGTCGTATTCCAATTTAAACATAAAAGCATACAGCAACGAAACCATCACAAAGTTCACAGTTCGCTCCAGAAAAGACATACCCTGCCCTGCGTTGTATGTATTGGCGGGAACGTATGAGGGTAATAGAGGGAGCTGACGATCTGCCAATCGTCTGGTGGAGTAGTGAACAAAATATTCCATGGAAGGGATGTTTCCCAAAACACCCTGGATTACTAATTTACAAAAATACAAGGAATTGTAATAGACCAGGTCGAATTTCGTTCGCCTCAGTCTGTCATGAATGTCAGTAGAGTTCGCAAAAGACTGGCAAATCTTCTTAGAAGTATCCAACATCGCCATCAGACCCTGCAGTGGATTACTTGTCAAATTCCAGAGAGGATACCTGCCGGCGTTGGACGACAGGCCTTCCGGTCTCGGGACTATAATCAGTTTTATGCCGGCTGCGGTGACGAATTTTGGTGGCTCGTAACCACTGTCGACCAGAATGTAAACTTCGTGACCATGCTCAGCCATCATGGTCAAAAATTTCTCGTCGTTTCGCAGAGCTGAGTTCTTAACCGCCGTCAGTGGACACCCGAGGATCTTAGCTGACTCTCCCCTGTGGTTGCAGGCGTCGAATACAAACANAACTTGTTCCAAAATACTTAAGTTTTCGCCAAAAACTTAAGTTTTCGGGAATGAAAACTTAAGTTTTTCAGACCAAAAACTTAAGTTTTTCGATGAAAACTTAAGTTCATTTTTGTAAGGGATGGAAGGGATGTTTCCCAAAACACCCTGGATTACTAATTTACAAAAATATAAGGAATTGTAATAGACCAGGTCGAATTTCATTCGCTTCAGTCTGTCATGAATGTTAGTAGAGTTCGCAAAAGACTGGCAAATCTTCTTAGAAGTATCCAACATCGCCATCAGACCCTGCAGAGGATTACTTGTCAAATTCCAGAGAGGATACCTGCCGGCGTTGGACGACAGGCCTTCCGGTCTCGGGACTATAATCAGTTTGATGCCGGCTGCGGTGACGAATTTTGGTGGCTCGTAACCACTGTCGACCAGAATGTAAACTTCGTGACCATGCTCAGCCATCATGGTCAAAAATTTCTCGTCGTTTCGCAGAGCTGAGTTCTTAATCGCCGTCAGTGGACACCCGAGGATCTTAGCTGACTCTCCCCTGTGGTTGCAGGCGTCGAATACAAACAGTAGCCACACTGGCAGTTCCGTTAAGCAACGCATCTTAAATCCGCGATGGTACGTTGACCCAGTCACAATATAATGTGTACGGCAGACAACTAGCTGTAATTTGCACCGTGAAAACAGCCAGTATACGCACATATGTAGGTCAAACAGATTCGCTTGGAAAAACTCGTATTTCATCGAAAAAAACTAAATTTAGATTTAGATCACTGGTCCTCGGCCATTCCTTCCTCAAATTAGAAGTGTCTTTGTGTCATGTAAGAAGTGAGAGTTTCTTTAATTTTTCCTCCAAACCATGCTCAGCGAATAAAATAAATTGCCGTGTTAATTTGTTCATTTCGCAAAAACTCTGCGAGGCAAGTGGGCGTCAGCGAAGTGTTTGAACTATCGCTGGCCAAAATTTGGGCGAACGTTGCGCACCCGTTAAATTACTTGCGTAAATTAACTTTAATAAATAAATAATTAATTTACACCGTAAAGAATTAATTTGCATCGTAAAGAATTAATTTACAACGTTAAAAGTAAATTTACACCTTGCAAAATAATCAATTTACGTCGCGAATAATTAATTCACGCCGTTAATTATCGTTGGCCATATGGGTGAACGTTAGTGTACAAAATATCGAGAAATAAGGACCCAAAGAAACGTCCCTTAGGAGTAACAGCCTTTCGGAGTAAGTTGAGAAGTCCTTCAGAGTAAAGACCTAGACCCCTGAAGTGGCGGCACCGGGTTTTCTCACTACATACAGTTGGCACTTGGCACTCCTGAGTTAAAGTGGACTCACTACTGGTAGAAAACAAATTTGAGGTGTGGTGACAGTTTTGAGGTATGCATTTTGAATATGCTGTGGGTCGGAAAAGTCTGCTAGTTCACCAGAAGACTTCAGTTTTAAAAAATGGCAGCTTCCTATAGTAGTATTCCATCACGCATAGTGGACAGTGACAGCCTTCGCTGCGAGTTCAGGTTAACCCTCAAACAACACAGAACAGCACAAATGTGATTGGATCAAAACTTTTGGACCACATTAATTGTGGAATATATAGTAAATTTACACTCGGGATCTAGTGTTCGCTCGTGTGGTAGTTGGGCTGAAAGTGTGTCCCCATTGCTGCCGCTTTGGATTATGACGAGTTGATTAAGACTCTTCGCCATGCATTACATCTATTTTACCAGCTGCGAACAGTGTTACACTATAATTCTTCTCACGAGCTAAAATGAGTTGTTAATGAGGACTATGTGTTTCGACGGAAAGGAGACGAACTTCTGAAACCTAGTAAACTGTGGCCTATGTTAGCTGTGACGCCTGGTATCATTGGAGGGTCACTAAAATCTCAATATACTCATATATACTGTACATGTAGGTCTGTCCCTGAAAAACCGCAATCAACAAGTGGATCCTTTGCACTAACCCGTTTTGGTTCAACGCCGTGTTTTCTCGCCAACTGGTGGTTGTCCCCAATGCACCTTATTCCAAATACACATATAAACGAGGTCATCAAGAAATTCATGCTCCGCTCCAAAAATGACATTTGATAACTATTCATGGAGAGGTACGAGAACGGGAGAGGTAGCTGTCGATCTTCCAAGCTTCTGAGCGCAAAGGCGGATCTACAGGGGGGCGGGGGGTATTCAAGGAGTTCAACCCCCCCTCAGGACAGGATCAAAAATAAAAATTGAAAAAAAAAACACAAAAACCTTCCTTCCGCTCGGCGCGTCGGATTCGTTCGAATCCTAACCCCCCTTACTGAAAATGTAGATCTGCCGGCACTGGAGCGTGTCCCTAGGAAAAAAAACTCCACTGAAGCGACGTCACTCAAGACAACTGAAAAAATAAATGTCGACCACAGACATTATTGTAGTAAAAGCATTGTCTGTTATATTACGAAGTGGAAACCTTGTTCGTTTGCTGGTAGTCCCTTCGGTCTGGGAGTAACGCTCAGTTTAATCCCGCCTTTTGTGACGAATTTTGGAGGTTCATAACTGCTGTCGGCTAGAACGATAACATCGTGACCTTGAACCGTTATCATTGCCAACTTATCGAATGTTTCGGTGGAAATCGTGCAGTCACCGTCAGTCATAGCCAAGATGTCGCAAGAAGCCACATTGAGTTATGCAGCCTTTCTGTGTCAAGGTTTTGTCCTTTGGTTTATTACGCAAAATTAATATTTCCCAAGAAAAAAAAAACAAGTCAGTAGCCGCCCCCAAACCTGCATTAGCTCCTATCCCACTGAGGGACTGGCTCTGTATAACTGAAGAGCTGACGACAGCTGAAGGTCATCCCATCTGGTTGGAAAAACGAATTAGGCCTACTCCTCTCGGGAAGCATTTTACTCGCAAAAACGTACAGAGTTTTCATTATTTCACCTCGGTGACGGAAATCCATGCGTTTATAGTTGGAAAAATACCTCCGTAAAATACAACATTGGGAATTTAGTTAAATAAGTATTTACGATGACTGATTCATTGGGACCTATTCTGAACTTTCATTGGATAGCCTCTGTTATAAAAATTTTCAGGGCGAGAGATGGTTTGCAACCCCTGTGACAGAATGAAGTTCACGTTATTTGAAATGTTATTTTAAGTTCTTGCATTTTTTAGAAAACTCATAAAAGGCGTTGTTTTTTCTAGACTATCACAAGTTTGTGACACACAGCAATTTGATCATAGCGTGCAGTTTTCTAATCTAATTCATTTTCAGTCGAAAAAGAGCAATACTGTTGCTGTGCGTAAACTTGGAATCCTGGTTAATCTCAAGATCGCGTATGCGTGAACTTGGAATTGAATCCTCATTAATTTTGAGAATTTTTTGTTCAGCGTAAAGAACTTTTGTAATTATTGGCCTCATTATCACCCATCTTCTCCTTTAGCGTAACTTGAGTCAAAGAATATCAGAAAATGTTTGTTTAATCAATTATTGTTTGCGGTGGATAAGATCGCCCACAATTGAAAAAGGATTGGATAAAATTTACGTTATTTTGTCAACATATTATTCGATTTAGTGCAATGCAAATTTTTATCAAGGTGAACGTGATTATTTGAGTGAAGTTGTCGTGTATTCCAAGTTCACGCATACGCGATCTTGAGATTAAGCAATATTCCAAGTTCACGCACAGCACTGTCACCTCGGAGGGGTACAGCGACAAACCAATACTGATGCGAAGCGTCACCTAGTGAGCATGAATAACAATAACTTCAATGTACCCATGAAAATGAAGAACCCGGTCTGTCCCTGAAAAACCGCAATCAACAAGTGGATCTTTTGCACTAACCTGTTTTGGTTCAATCCCGTGTTTTCTCGCCAACTGGCGGTGGTCATAATGCATCTTATTCCAAACACCATACATAAAAGAAGTCATCAAGAAATTCACAGTTCGCTCCAAAAATGACATTTCCTGTCCTACATGATAAAGATTGATGGGGAGGTATGAGAACGGGAGAGGTAGCTGCCGATCTTGCAAGCGTCTGAACGTATCAAAAGGAAAATATTCCACTGAAGGGACGTCTCCAACAACAGCCTGGATCACTATTTTACACACAAATGCTGCGTTGTAGTAGATCATGTCAAATTTCTCACGCCTCAGTCTATCATGAACCTCTGACGAATTCGCAAACGCTTCGCATATCTTTAAAGGAATGTCAACCACAGACATCATAGTTTGAAATCCATTGTCCGTCATATTACGAAGTGGAAACCTGTGCTCGTTTGCTGGTAGTCCCTTCGGTCTGGGAGTAACGATCAGTTTAATCCCGGCTTTTGTGACTAATTTTGGAGGTTCATAACCGCTGTCGGCTAGAATGAAAACATCGTGACCTTGACCCGCCATCATTGCCAACATCTTCTCGTCATTTCGCAGCGCCGAGTTCTTAATCGCCGTTAAAGGACATCCCAAGATCTTTGCTGCTTCCACATCAAAACTGGTTGCATACCACACAAAGAGTAACAAGCCAATTGTACCCCGGAGACACGTGGTTGAAACAGCCATGGTTGTGAACACACTGTGAAGTGTGAGCTAAGCGACAGTATACACACACCTGCACTTTGCCCTTTCTGTGTTGTGTCTACAGGGTGAATCAAAAACGCCAAGCTTAGGTAACGGCGGCGGTACTGTAGAAACATGTCACCTTTAGAAAATGACTCCGTTTTACAGATTTCCAGTGGCTAATTCAGTGGGATACTCTAAATGAAAAATACACCGTTTGAAAAAAACAGGTAGCTGGTGTAACATACCGGATTTCGATAAAAATTCATATGAAATCGGAACTTCAGAAATTAGCCAAGATCGAACTCGTAAGATTTTATTCGCAGTAACGGAAACGCCGATTAGAACAACAGGGGGGGCAATATTACAATCGAACACGCCTCGGTGGAAAATCACGCAAATTAGTCATCCTCAGTTGGTCAGCATTGCTAAGTTCTCACCTGGCGGGCCATGCAAAGAGCGCTTTCAGCATGCAATGTCTGGGTCGACCCCTATGGTCACAAATATGGACAGACTGATCATCAGTAAGATACAATCCGATTGCGACATACAGCTTTGTTTTATGCAAACATTAGTGGTGTTAAGTTTCCAAATAAAAGTTACTAACCAAGAGAGTATTAGGAGATATACCATGCAGGGGCGGATCCAGGATTTTGAGTTGGGGGGGCAGGGCACAGGAGAATTTCGGCAGATGCGCGCGCCCGGCCTAAAATGCAGGGATGCAGGGGTCTCGAATTTTTGGGTATGCGGACCTTTTGACTAAAAAAAACGGTAACCGGGGTTTGTTCAGGACCTATGCATTGTTTATTCAACCCCGAGCCCCCCTGGTTGCGCGCATGTGCTAGTCAGCAATTCGCACCCGAACTGCAAAATGGTATCTGGTAGAATTTTAGGGGGGCATGGCCCCGGCCCTTGCCCCCCCCTGAGTCCGCCACTGGATACCATCCCACCGAACATTGCCTACTGCATAGTGAAGTGCCGACAGCTGAAGGGTACCCCAACGTTTAGTAAAAAAACAAGTAACTCGTCTCAGGAGAATTTTTGGCACCGATTAAAGACGCATTATACACACAAGAAAACTTTAAAAAATGGTGCACTCCTAGTTTTCATTTAGTTATTACTTGAAACTTAAGTTTAATTGTGAAAACTTAAGTTTTACACCTGAAAAAACTTAAGTTTTCTGAAAAACTTAAGTTCTCTGAAAAACTTAACAATGTGATGAAACACTTAAGTTTTTGGCGAAAAACGTAAGTTTTAAAAACTTTTTCTTTTAAAAACTTAATTTTTTTGGAAGAACTTAAGTTTTTCCTCTAAAACTTAAGTTACTTTCCGAAAACCTAAGTTTTTTCGCCAAAAACTTAAGTTTTCAGCGAAAAACTTAAGTTCATTGCCTGAATTTATGTGTCGCATAGGCCTAGTTGGCAGCGCACATGACATAGTAATTTCATCAATCATCAGATTTGTAAAATACAACATCGGGACCAGTAAAATGAATATTGAAGCTAGATGACTGATTCAGTGGGACTCATTTCCCGCACTTTATCGGATAGCTTGCTTGCAACCACTTCGGTCTCGGCGACTTCAGTTAGCTTGACTGCCAAGGCCGTGAACCGCGTCTCAAGATTTGTTTTCAGAGATTAGTAGGATATGTTTGAAATTGAAACATTCAAGTTGTTCTTTACACGAGTAGTACACAGCGACAAATGTTAGTTTTAGTCTAATTGGTTCCTCAGTTCAGCAAACAAGAACACGACGAGATGCGTTGCTTTCACTGAGCAAACCGAATGGCTCTATATCATAGAAGTTGACGTTTAACCCCATCTCAAACACGAAATAATTTTTACCTTTATCGTCCTTCCTTGATACAAAGATATTTAGCGTCTACTATTATGTGCCAGGCTTCATGGTTCACTGACACACGACGACCCCTAGCGAGACCAGTGTAATAACTTGCCAAGTTAAAGGCGAAGCCAACCTTTTTTCGTGACATTTTTAGCAAAAATAAGGTTCGTTGATTATCCCAGACATATTTTTCACTTATTTACTGCTTTTCGTAATTTAATTAATTACTCGTCGTATACTCCAGAAGTGACGTTTTGGGAGGCAAGAATTTCGCGCCAATTTTTTCATATAGTCTGCACAGTGAGAGCAGTCGAGTCAGTCATTGTTCTACTTCGGTTGTGATAAGTTCGGTCGTCGTTTGCTTTTGCTTACGAGTCAGTCTGGGGTGTACTCATTATAGTCTCACGTACAGAGGAAGAACTGTCCTACTTGCCCGAGTGTCCCGCGACACACTCCCACTGAAGGGTGATCTTAGCACCCAAACTGCTTACATCCCGCCGTGTGACTCCCTCGCCACACACCTGGCACCTTCCAAATAGCTCCAATACAAGTCCACAATAAACTTATCAAACTTAGGCTCACCGATCTCTTCATTGGATGACTTACTGTCCTCTTCACTGGGTGTCGAACTGGGCCTGTTTTCACTCCCGCTACTCAACATCGCTGCAGGGCTGCTTAATTTACAGGCTCTGGGCTAGAGACAACAGCACAGGTCGAATCACTGCTACTTCCCGGAATTGCACGCAATGGGGTACGTTCGGAGGCGGGTGACAGTAGATGAAGTGCCTCCAGTCACTGTATATAGTGGTCACAGCTCGCGAGGCTTCTCGCTTCAAAAACGCACTTCTCGGGGTTTGCGACGGGGCACTGCCGGGAATCAACAGCGACGGTATGGTACCCTTCTTCAGGCGTTGTTTCGCCGGGACCTTCATCAATTCAGCGTACATATCTGTCATAATCTTAAGGCAGAAAATGCTTGCCACACACTCGGTAACCCTCCACTGCTTTGCACGTTGCGTGGGTGGGTAGCGCTGTGTTATAGGCACATGAACGAGCTAGCCAAGTATGGCGAAGTGTGTCATCCTTCGGAAAGCGACGCAAGGTACCCAAATTAAGCGCGTGTGAGACGATAAAGAGTACATCCCGGCACGCAGTAACAGCGTGGCATGTTGACTGACTTGTAAACAAAAGCAAACGACGACCGAACTTATCACAACCGAGGTAGAACAATGACTGACTCGACAGCTCTCACAGTCAGACTATTTTATGAAAAGAAATTGGCGCGAAACTCTTGCCTCCCAAAACGTCACTTCCGGTGTAGAGGACGAGAAATTAATCAGATTACGAAAAGCTGTAATTAAGTGAAAAATGTCTGGGATAATCAACGAACCTTATTTTTTCTAAAAGTGACATGAAAAAAGTTGCTTTCGCCTTTAAGACTCGAACGCGTGTACTGGCAGCTGTAATACAGGGGTCATCAAGTGCAAACTAGGTCAGTTAATCGTATGCAGCAAAACCAAAGAAGCCATGCACATGAAACTGAACTAGTAGACGGGCAGCCGTCTTACCTCTTGATCAGGTCGCCTAAGACAGCTGAACACAAGTAATGTACCCCTTCTGGAGGATCATCTATGATATGCACCCATCCGAGTGGCCACAAGGGGAGTAAGGCCAAATCTATCTGAATTCAGGTACGTGTCGGCCTTTCTATTATACAAACTTTATATACCAAATTTCACGGAGACTCTGTCAGGACTTACTTGTACCGGTACGTACAAGTTGACGCACATAAAAAGATATTGTCGTTAGGGGACGCCACAGTAGTCGGCCATGCTTTCAATGGTCCTCAAAAGGAACACTAGTCGGTGCCGATCGAAAATTCATGGATATTTTTCGTCGACAAAATTTGTAGATATTGAGGCAGACATCACTGAAAACTCCCACTAGAGGGCTCCACTAATTGAAAAGTTAATAGCCTCCGTCTTTGAATTTTTAAAATCGATGCATATCATAAGCGAAATTGTCAATAGATTTTTTCAGCATACGTGACAGATTTCTGTACTCAAACTGCCTCTGGTCATGAGCCTCAAAAAACCATCGATGCATGCACCGGCACTCGATTTTCTGGATGACGGCACAACCATGTAACAAACATAATGTTTTATTACAGTGAGTGTTGAGGATACGAATAACAGATAGGTTTAAAGGCCTGTGGGTCCAGGCAGGATTGGATAACAAGGCATTTCTAAACTTTCACTGCTTGGTGTTCGGCAATCTATCACTTTCTGCTAATGTCAGAAATCAATTATTGTCCTGACCGGAAGATGTGAACCCAGTTTGTCAGAGTTGATCTGGTGATTTTGCCATTTTCAATCCAAAGTCATGAGTCAGAGGAAATTCCCTTTTAAGCAACCATGGAACTTACAGAGAAACTATCAACACTTCCAGCATCAAAGCCGAGACTCAAATTGTATTATACTAGCCCCTAAAGCCACAATATTTCTGTGTAAATGTCAGGCAATAGAACAGAGACTACATACCATCCTGTGCAAAACAAATGTTTATAACCACGGTAACAGTAACAATTGCAAGTTAACCACAACTGCCTCCTAACCACAACAATAACGTCTACATACTTATGCAACAAAAACATTATAAATAGCTTCCAAAATTCCGTCATCTTGAACATTGAAAAGTAGGCATTTCCTAAAACAATGGAGGAAAATTCCTGATTTCAATAAATGATGCACTTTGACCATCAGAACTGAGACTTAATGACGTCTTAAAAGTTGTTTGTTGAAATGAACAAAAACCTCTCAATTTCAACTGTTTTGGCTCCCATTGCCTGATAATGAAATTATCCAATTAAATAGACCAGTAAATGAACCTACTGAGAACTGCATGGACTACGACTTCCAAATTTCAAAATGACTATTATAAATATCAACAAAAAGTTTCACGACACAGTGATTTTTCGTAAATCTACCCATTACCAATAAGGAATGTAGGAAAAAGCCCTTGACACTCTGACAGTTTTGAAGTTATGGATACCATACTAACAAGTAATCTGTCTCATAGTTATCAAGACAGTAAACATATTACCAGTTCTGAACTAGGTGAACAATCTCCATCAAGTCTATGAGCATCCTAAGTTAGGTCTAGAACCATCTCATCTAATAATAAATTAAAGAGAACGAGATGGCCAGTACAGTAAGGTACAATACATCAAAACATGGTATGGTACAGTATAGCATGTGACAAAAAATCTGAATATATTGCTGAATCCAAATCGAAAAATAGATAATAGATTCAGAACCACACCCATCACAACTTAAAAGCATATCAGATCTGCTTTGAGGTAAGTAAAAACTATACAAACAGCAACACAATGAACTAACCCGCCTCCCCACCATCAGCATTGCTAAAGCAAACAATGAAGAAGAAGAAATGAAATAAGTATAAGATGTAACGCCAGACTGTTATAGCTTTGTTGCCTGGTACCACCGCACACACTCAGCTGATCAGCTTCTCCGGCTTGACTAGGGGTGTCTCTACCTGTACCTTTACGAGGTCCTACAACAATAAGACAAATTCACATTAAAAATCTTTCAGAAATGCAAAGACAATTCTACTAACACACAAACGCATGTGATTCCTTATACCTAACTTCCATATTCTACTGACGTTTAGATGTGAGTGTTTGTTAGTGTGGATGTGCATTTGAGCATGTCTGTGACTCAAGTTTAGAGATGTTAGCCGAACCAGGGTTTTCCCTAAACTTTTCATTGCAATTTTGTCTTCTCAAGTATAGTGACTAAGCTATATTTTCTAAACAGCTCCCTGGCTGAAACACTACAGCTTTTGTCAAAAAGCCAATTCGGAACCTACTCTAGTTTTTTATTTTGAAGGTCAAATTTTTGTGAATAGGTATCAGATGTTTCAAAGACTGACAGTTTATCAGTAACAAGTCACTTGGAATAACACCATGAAAGGGTTGCATCTTCTATAGTATGTGGCCATGACACAAGGGAGGTAAATTCAACCCAGTTTTATTTGAGTTAGTGACAACAAAACAGACCAAACGCCGACGGAATAGGTCATGAACAAATTTACAAAAAAAATTTAACATTTTTTTCCTAATCAGTCAAACCGAGTGGCAACGGACCTGGTTCATAATGTTTGCTCGTTCAAATTACATTTCTCAAGTTCCAATCAATTTGAAATGGTAACCGTGAACTTCGATTACAACAAGCATTTTAAGAAATATCTCAGGAGGGTTACTTTGTTACGATACAGTCTGGCAACACATATTCCGCCACTCACCAGCCTTCTGTTCCTGCCTGGTGAACGTATTTTTGCCAAAGATGGTAGACTTCCAGTTGTCATCGCAACTAGCCACACCAGTTCTCAGGATCCACGTCGTCTCAATCGTAGGCTCACCACCTTTATGACACACATGGCACTGTCCTGAAAACGTAATGAGACGTAGGTTAAGCTCAATTTATTCAGTGAAAGGGAATTTTGCATTCCCAATTTTAGAGGTGGCCAACCGTAATAAACTGTGGGTTTTCTAGAGTCGCAGATGGTTTCAATGTAAATGAAAATCAAGACCTACCATGGTAAGGAATATTATGAAACTGATTTTATGAGCTTAAGTGGTTTCAGTTTTTGTCTTTGGCGGCTAAATGCTGAGAAAATTCAGTTATACCTAAACGTGAATGTACATGGAATAGACACCTTGGCTCACAGATATTTTGTGTCTGACCAAGTACAAACTACCCTCTGCTGGTGATGGAGAAAATCAGACCATTCCTTTAACCTACAGTTGACAAAAGAAAAAAGTTCCATAGAACCGCACTATGCCTGTGTTGACTGTCAACATACAAGAGTGATAATTATAAGCACAAGTCTTCAGATTAAGAATTATAACCTGATATGGCAAAAAATCATTGCAACTAAGTTTTTTAATTAACAATTAACTATCTTAATAATTTCATTTTGGCAAAGACAGCAATAATCTACAAGACTTCAATAAGATCCACAACAAATCAAAGTTGCTCTTTGGAGAATGTAAACACTTTTTAGTCCTATATTGCCATAGGATAGGACGAGACAATTTGCAGCAAGAAGGCAAGGTGACTGGATCTTTAAAAAAACAGGCATATGCTCAACAACTCTTCAGCGGTGCTACAAATTTGAATGTTGCTTAAACCAGCCATGCACCTATCTTCTGTTACAAATTAACTGTGGATGATATGGCTCAAAAGATGTTAATTCTATGACCAAACATTAGATGTAGACACTTGACAAAATGTAGGTCGAATGGCGAGCTCAAACCCAACTTATCAAACTAATAGTGAGATCAAACCCAACTTATCAAACCAATGGTGAGATCAAACCCAACTTATCAAACCAATGGTGAGTTCAAACCCAACTTAACAAACTGCCAGTTCTGCCCAAGTCTGGAACAACTTCTCTTCTGAGTACATATCAAAAAGAGAGTAAGTTTACGTGAGAAAGTGTTAGAAATATCAATGAGACAGAAGGTGGTGCCACCTACCTACAAATCCTGTGATGGAGGATCCATTCTTCCACACAACAAGCAACGTTAACGTCGCATTCGCCCCTTGCACCCTCCTGAAACCAAACACTTGAGAATGCGTTGTCCCAGCGCTGCCTCTAGTTCTTTCCACACCAGTGCGATACTCCCCTAGAACAGCAAACGACAGTAAAATGAAAACAATACCAGGAGTTTGACTATGGCCACTGGATGTAAGCAAACTGGATACTCACAAGTTCATTGTTGAAATTAACAGAGCACCAAATGACATTCAGCTGATTAAGGTAGCTCACTTCCAAATTCTCTAAATTTCCATATTTGCATGTCACACACTCACTTCAATATTAGATAGACAGGACCTGTTTCTTTGTGAACGTTTATCACTCGACTGGCAAAACAAATGCTACTCTATATGGTATGCTGGTGTTTTTACTATAGGCTTTGAACTTGTACTTTTTGAAAGTGGCAATGTCTTCATTCTGAACCATCATTACAGACATGTATTTCCAATGTTGTAATTTAGAATATAAATCAAAGTGGTTTACCTTTAATCTCACCAGAGGACTCTTGAGTTAGAATGATTTCTGACCCCACATCGTTGTACCAAGCACCACTGATGTCAGAACATTTGGTGATTACCTCTGCAGGAAATGAACTTTAAACGTGTACAAGAATAACGAGAATACAATCATATCAAAGCAAGAGAGAGGGGAGAAGGGGGGAGGGAGGGAGGGTGAGAGAGAGAGCAATTTCAAAGCTGCTATCCACCTGCATTCTGCCAAAGCATATTAATTACTTGATTTAGACTAATACCAACAAAACTGGCTTCAGTGTTCATTACTCTGATCAGAGGTTATTTCTAGGTTTGAGGCTATGCAAAGAGGCACATCAAGTCAACTTAATCACCCAGATTTCGAGCACTGAAGATCTGTCAGTTCATTTCCAAGCCAGGAAATAGGTTTTGAACACGGACCAATTGGGTTCCAATTTTATCATGGCAAGAGGTCAAATCAAAAGCTACCTTTTGACAGAAGGTCGCTCAGAGCAATTTTGTACTGAAAACGTAGGTCATAAAAATTGTACTGCATGATGTTAGAATTGAAATGAAAACGCAAGTCATAAACCTTTTACTGCACGATGTCAGTTTTGAAGTGAAAACGCAAGTCATAAAACTTTTAACGGATTCCTTTTCAAAGCGGATATAAACCCATACTTTCAGTAAAAAAATGCAAATTTTGATTAAGACCACTTACCATTATGAAATTAGTCTCAAATTGTTCCTAGTCATAAATAGATGAGACTTCCAGGCTTGACAATAATAGACAATTCATCATGTCTACAGGCCAAACTCACACATTTTCAGTTCACATCACAGCTTCAACTGAAATATTCTGAGCTTGCTATGAAGAATGACAGGTCTTCCCAAACCCAGAGACCACTTCTCAACTGAGTAAGGAACAAGAACAACCCACTGAGGTATAAGCTGATAAGTGGCCCAACTCAGAACTTGGATTTTTGACAAAACAAAGGTTTAATGTTGCTTGATGGCCTATAAAATATAGGTACAGTTGTGCTGTATTACGAGAATTTAAGCCAAATATATGAATACTGCACCTTTTGAATCCTGGGGACGATTTTTGCTACGGTCTTCCACACTCTGAAAAATAAAACAATTTTCAAGACAATCAACTATTGAGTGAATTAATGACAAGAAAATTGCAGTCTGCAAAGTCAATTCATAATTTAGAGAGCTCTACACAGATTAACACAAAAAGAAAGGTATATTGATAGCAATACAATGGGAGTCAATTACAAGGTATATTGATAGCAAAACAATGGAGTCAATTACAAGGTATATTGATAGCAAAACAATGGAGTCAATTACACGACTAAATTTCATTCTGGGATATAAATGTTAAAGGTGAGCGCTGTAACAGTTTATGTTTTGAGCATCTTTTCTTTTTTTTACAAAGATAATTAAAACAAAGTGTTATGACAAACAGCGCATAACCTTAGCTGCCTAACAGTTTCATGCGAGTCCAATCCCATATTGATGAGATATGAAATTCTGAAGCCATATTTTGACATTTTGACTCCTACAAAACATTACCCTCAGCATGCTGTTAGTGTTTTCATAGAACTGTGCATTTGTTAAAACAGTTTTCAATTGATGAGTAGATTAGTTAAGCATTATGAAAACTATCCTACTTGAATAACTAATTCATAATCATCAAAGGTCGTGTTTTCCATCAAACAGAATGTTCAGTGATTGAAGGTGAGCGCTCACAGTAAGTACACAACCAGCTAATAAACTCGCACAGTCACATGGTTGTTGAGTTAACAAACTCTGTACAGGGTATTCAAATTGCTCTAAACTCTGTTCATTTATTTCAAAATCTGCTAATAGCATTAAACAATATGAAGTACCAATTTAACTAATGAGTGTGTTTGTGTGTAGTTTCATACTTTCATTACGTAGTTGACAAAACAAAGCATATACCAGAATCCTGTCCAAGTATTTTTGTGGCAACCCTATTACCTACCACAAAATTAATGGTATAAGGTATGTTGTTTTCTGTCTCCAAGGCGACTGTCTCTTCCTCAGTGGGTTTCCGTCGCGTGAATATGTCCTGGCCAATCATGGTCGACTTCCACTTGTCGCGACATGTGTTTGCCGAGTACCTCATAAGCCATGACATGACCAGCTGCTCCTCACCATCACACACATGACATTGACCTTGACACAGATATAAATAATTACCTTAATCAGTTACATCTTTGTTTGGCCTTGACACAGATAGAAATAATTACCTTAATCAGTTACATCTTTGTTTGGCCTTGACACAGATATAAATAATTACCTTAATCAGTTACATCTTTGTTTGGCCTTGACACAGATATAAATAATTACCTTAATCAGTTACATCTTTGTTTGGCCTTGACACAGATATAAATAATTACCTTAATCAGTTACATCTTTGTTTGGCCAAAGTACGATTAGAAAACAGACAATCATCAGCATAATATACAGTAGTCTTATGAATAGACAAAACGTTGAGTTAATATGAACTTTTTTATTTGTGCGGCGATTGTCCGTTTTCTAATACCTTGATCAGGTAGCTCAACCAACCCATTGAAGTATGCCAAATTAATGAAGTTGTTATTAGGAACTCGGTCACCTAACTGTGTAAGCTGTACTGAATATCCTTAAGGTTAACTTAATATGCAGAACCATAGAAAATTGGCCAAACTTGACTAACCTCAAAACATCTTATCTCACAAATGACTGATCGGACTCCTATGAAACTTTCACCCTGTTTTATGCCGCACTATTCTTCAAAACAATGAAAGGAGTTGTTTTTAAAGTGCTCCATTTTTGCGAGCTGTGAAAAATAGGACATTTAATGAATAAAATTTTGTGAATATGTTACCGATACCGTTGTTTTGCTAAGGATGTACCTTTTGTTTTTGCTCATTTTACTAAAAAGACATGGTCATGTGACCCAATTCATAGCAAAATGGTACAAAGCCAAATTCCACAGGCTTTCTACTATGAGGAAATATATTTCTACTGAGTTACAACGTATAGTAGATGATTTGCTAAGTGGATCGACACGTCCATAAGGTGATGCATAACCTTCAACCCAACTTGCCACAAGCACCTCTAGACAAACATCAGGCTCCAATTTATCAAGTGTTTTCCTAAACAATTGAGATGCACTGTTATGTAATGGCTTATCAGACCCATGTGCACTGAAATTATTTCTACTTGATTTCCATGACTGCTAATAGCCAATCGAAATAAACCTAATCTGTAATTTGTGGAAAGTGGAGCCAGATCCTGGATAGAATTTAGTGACAATAGCAGCAGTACCGAGAGCGTAATTATAATTAGGATTGAAAGAAAACAAAATCAACAATTAAAATTCATTTTGATGACAAACAACTCATCTGATGGTGAACAATAATCTTAGAAATACTAGTACTCATATGGCACTCAATAACAATCGTGGAAAGACAAAAATAAAAAAACAATTTCAACGTAAGCCAAAAACTATTAACGAATAATTCAAAAGCTATCAACTACTGACAAGTTATAACATGAGCACCAAGGTGAGGGGTAGGACAGCCAGTCAAGCACGTGTCTAGGAACATCAACTTTCAATGAAATTTTCAGATTTGCACACAATCAAAAGGCGATTTCCTCAAACTTCAAATTCTGTAGAGCAATTTTATGAAAATTGGTTGTATATTTCTGAGCCTCAAGGGTCTGAATTGATTGGCACCAGTTTTGAGTAACTACAACAAAAACAGTAAATCTTTCAACTACTTGCTACACACACAGTATGGCGCATGCGTAAATATTTTGTCTAGTGACCAACTTCAAAGTACTAAAGATAAAACATCTATGAGTTTCCATGACAACAACACTGTAATCAGTGAAAACAATAAGTGACAACTTATTTTATTTGTGATTTGATTTTTTGGCACGTCGCAAAGCGAACTCAAAGCACTGAACCAGTGCTAACAAAAAATTCAAAAAAGGCGAATAAGAATTTTACACCATCATGAGTTTTAATTGATGAAAATGAATCGGAAAAATAATAACAGAATTCCCATGTCACCAACCCTGTTTGTAACACCCTGTTTGTAACACCCTGTGTGAAGGTCCCATACCAGTAGATGAGCAGTCATCCATCTTAATCCCCTGAACACATACTACGATCATCGGAACCAGCAAATTTTACCTGTCCAGGTTTTTGTTACTGCGCCGTTTCTAAATGACACGCTGAATCCGAACACATCACCTGCCTTGGCATAGGGCATGTAACCTGAAACAACATAACATCATGCTGATGGAATATTGAAGGAAAAAGCTCCAAGAATAGCACCAGCCAACTTTGAAACGTAATTATGGTAATTCCATACTACAAAGCTATTACACTTGTAGCATGAAAAGAAACAAGTGGCGAGCAGCATTTCATGTAGTTCCCCACATTTGAAAATCAAAAAGCGGACAAATGAATCTAGACCATTTCATATATGAAAATTATCAGCTGCATCACCTAAAAACACTGCGCATCAAGAATTAAAGATTAGGCTAATAAATATAAAAATGTAAAAAAACAGTCAAACTTAATTTTTTTGTGCATCCACCTGCCTCAATTGACAGAATTTTTAGTTATGCCTGGAATTGGTAAATCATATCGAAAAGCATAAAAATACACTATAATGTGTCAAATTCACCACATTTTAAAACGCCGGATATTTCTATGGTGTAGCCAGATGCGGGACAAGGCCTTAAGATGGTGGACCATTCTGCCAAAAGAGGGAGGGTTGGCAAGCGCAAGCACACATTCCATGAAAACACTAAATGCCGAGAAACACGAAATATAATTTTCAAGCAGACAGGAGTAAAAATGGAGACTGAATACCTACTCAATTCCCATATTATTAACTTTAATTTGATGGCGCTGCGTTAAAATATCGAAACTGCATCTTCTTAACACAGATTCCGCTGGAACTATCAGTAGCTGTAGTGTACACCTCAGTCATCTTTATCATTTCAATCAAAGCAAAAAGAGATTACAATTACCAGCTAATCTGTTTATAGTGACTTGTTGACATGGCTACAAGCATTAAAGGTGCAATATACCCGGGCCTTCTGTACAGGGCTCGACATAACGAGCTGCAGGTCGCATTTGCGACCTGAAATTTGGTAATGCGAGCTGAGATTTTTGTCAAATCGCAAAATGCGACCTGGAATTTCCAACGAATGCGAGCTGAGTTTTTACACTTCTCAACAGATACCTGGCAAATACAAAGCAGCTCTTGTTAATCCGACCGTTATTTGGTTGTTGCCAATTCCAAGTTCAAAAGAACACTAACCGAGAACAGCCCTTCTGAGGACTTGTAAGCAAGTCGCGTGAACGTGGGATATGCAGAATCGATCTTTGACGCGTGTCATTGGCTAACACTTTCGGCCACTTTTGTAAATTCCCGGATTCGCCGAAGAAAGTTTCGGGCCACTGCTTTACACGTGATAAAACTTCACAAAATAACGGTGTTTCTATTAATTCTTAAGCGATAAACTTACCAAACTTTGTGGTGGACAAAAATATTTATTTTTCACAGAAGATGTCCTTATTACATGTACCAAATATCCACGACAATATCCCTGATATCGCACTGCGGCACCGTTAACGCGCACGCAGTCCCGGCAGACAATCGTGACTTAGACTGAGATGTGCTTCTCCTTTTTATCGTATTAAGACAGCCAAAGTGAAAATGACAACCTTATTAATCGCCAAACGACGGTCACGTCTTTACTTTCAGTTGCCAAGAAATTCTCAAACCCTTTACTTGTTTCTGGGGCTACGTGCGCGAAATATGATTTGTCTTTCACACGTTGTTGCCATCGTAAAGTGTAGGCCTACTCCAGCGATTCAAGTGTGTGAACTCACGCGTGCACCACTTCAAAGAACAGCGACAGTTCTAAATGAAAGAGTATACCGTCTTGGCTCTGGTTTATTTGAAATTGAACTCAGATTCCAAGCCGTTATAAAAGACCCGATGTCCCCGGGACCGATATAACCCAGAACTGAAGTTTTCCTGTTTTAGTACGATGTTTCCCGAGGTCGGTGTTCTGTAAACCCTGTATTCTATGCCCGTAGCCAGCTATTGCAAATTGCAACTTAACTAGCAGTAGATGCGAAATTGTGGTTGAAGTTATTGAACATTTCATTCTTCTCTTTATACACCCCCCCCCGGCAACTTTTCGCTCCCCGAACCACCGTCGCCGTAAAATGTTCAGACTCCTATAGAAACAACCTTGTTCCGGCTGAAGCGGGCAGTTAAAAACAAAATCATTCCGGGTGGCTAAAAAGGGTACAATGTAGGTGGTAACGATATCCAGAAAGTCACCCCTACTAGATGGAGTTTGCCTCGCAAAATCGTATTATTATAACGTTTCTTACCATTACAGCGTTTTAATATCTTATTACCGCAAACACTGAGGTTAACGACTATGCTCACGCACAAGCCTACTCCCTACCTTTAAAGTGTTTCATAATAAGCGCTCACTGATCTACATGTATTAAAAGTCTCCCCTTAAATTTTGAGAATTTCCAATTATGCGCCCACACTTCAAGCTAGCGCCCATCATAGCGCACTACAAACGACCGCGTGTGGTTTAAAATTGACACGCAGCTTATATGGTGTGTCACTTTCATTTTACACAACTTGAGTTTTCAAAAACGTCTTTTCACAATATGTAAAAACCAAATCCCAGCTTTGTTTTATACCTTGGAAAGAAAGTTAACACTAGTGACATGCGTGTCGTTTTGTGAATGACCTATTTTTTCCGTACTTGGAAGGTATTGAAGAGCAAACTCGCCATTACCCAAGTTAGTTTGAATCTTTAACGACTTTGAGGACAGCCAGTAGCAGGCCAGATCTTACAAAATCCCGGATACTTTTTCAACGGGCATTTTCTCCCTTTTCACATCGCAAATTTAGCTACTCGAATGCACAAGTCAGTTAGAGAGCACTGATTCAACTTTCACGTCGGCAACTTTAATGCCTTGCGCTCTAGAGTCTTTCAATGGCGGTTGTGAAGAACAGTAAGGCCATACCTGCATGAATGAAGTCAATTTTGAGATCCGAAATTTGTGAGTATTTAACAATGCAGGTAAGAGCATAATCTAAACATTTTCTCGATGATCTAAAAAATCTATTTTGGCACGTAAAAATGGCGGGAAAATTTTGCGACCTGGCATTTACTAATGCGAGCTGGATTTTGAAAATGCGACCTGGGATTTTGGCTAGGTCGCAAAATGCGACCTGGCGATTTTAATAGCGTCGAGCCCTGCTGTAAGAAACAACTTTTGATTTAGGCAACCTATAATTACAAAATCAGACTAGTTTGTACGTAGGACTCCACAAAAATGCCTAAATTCAATTGACTTCGGAACATTAAACATTAGGTTATAAGCGGACTGTACCGTGTAGTACTGAGTGACTCATCCCCCCTGTGACACCAATGGCACGTTCCAAGTCACTGTGATACTCTCCATAGAGAAAACCACCGTCCAATCTCATCAAAATAACCTCTTCTCCAAGCTCATTGTACCAGGAGCCTGCAATGGACTTGCACTTTGAACCTGCAACAATTAAAGTCAAGCAATAACCAATCCTGAATATTCCAAACAAGAATGATTCCCAAATGCAATTCGGAAGCGTTCACTTATTAAGTCATCACTCGAGGGTAGAAAAGATGACAATTAATGATAATGGGAAGGTAGTTAGACTTATGGTGAAGTAAACGTACTAATAGTGAAGTCTATTGTGGTTTAGAATATCTCCATCATAGCTTAGTACATACCATTAGGACAAAATACATTACTGTAATAAAATTTGCATTTTCTGTAACGTGAACTACATTCATTTGAAGACTGTCTGTTGGTGTGTAATGCTTATGCATCCATCAGCAGTATATGAATGTAAGTTTTGATAACCATAACCCTGTCCTACATTCAACAAGATTAGGAAGACTTCCGATGCAAACACTGTAGTTATGTTCATATATTTAGCCACAGTGCGTAGAGCAAATTGTTTTAACTCGATGTTTCGTATAACTGTGCTTGTATACTATGTTCGTTATTGTACTTTGGGCCTCTGGCCTAAAATGCAAATAAAGTGTGGTATGGTGGGACACTTCTGCTGCTGACAACAATATCCAACCACCACATAACACATTCGAATTATTACCTGAACTGATTGTATTGTTTGTAATGAAAATAAAGAATGACCATTTGATTGCTGAAATTCATTACAGAATACAACAGCAGCAAATGCAACTTACAATTACATAAGAATCATAAAAACGGAATATACAATGAGCTGTAGTTTCTTCCAAATACAAAGGAGGTTAACTGTGATGACGTAATTAGAGACTGGAAAGGGGATTATATCATGACGGGTAATGACAGTCTGGGGGGAAGTTATATCATGATGACGGGTGATGACAGTCTGGGGGAGGGTGTAAATAGTGGAAACACTTGGATGACATATGTGAACTTTATAGAAATGTCTAATCTGGTCTACTGTTAACTGTTCCAGGTAATGTTTTCTCCAACATCACACTCAGAGTTACACTACCTACCGGTATTTTCCATAGTCAAGCCCATGATGATGTATTTGAAAAATGGAAAGTTTGAGGTGTTTTAGTGACACCAAATAAACGTTTCATCAGGTGAGCTTATCTACGGAAAACCCTGCTTACAATCTATCACCCTTCAAGGAGTAATAAAATCATTGCCGATGTGATAATTGCTCAGCCCAAATATACAAAAGAAGTTAATTGCAGTGATATTCCTGACCAAATATGAGCCTGTGCCCTTTGGACTCACCTGATGATTTCAGGTGTACCTTTATTCAAAAAGTTGTACCCAGCAAAAACTTA
This sequence comes from Phoronis australis, assembly GCA_002633005.1. Taxonomy (NCBI): domain Eukaryota; kingdom Metazoa; phylum Phoronida; family Phoronidae; genus Phoronis; species Phoronis australis. The sequence continues at coordinate 110,233 of NMRA01000828.1, forward strand.
GTGTAATCAGTGTGACAACATATGAAACAGAAACCCTCAAGCGCAATCAAAATATGAACTACGTCATGTTTTACGCGACTGGCTGTAAGCTGACTAGAACCTTGCAGTTTTGGAAGAGTGTTAATTTTAAAAGATGTGCCTGGGGGCACACTGCTGCAATACACTTGCCTATTCCTTTTTGACGCACTGGCGCAAAGTCGCAGTCCAAGAATATCCCAGTAATTGGCAGTTCATGGTGCTTGATTGTATCAGTGGACAAAGTAATCATAAAGGAACGCAGAAGAAATCGACACAATGTAGCCAAACAGTTTGCAAACTACACTTATTTTGTTTGTAAGAAAAAAGCTGAGCATAAGATATTTATCTGACACAACGGAAAATTATGAACGATGTCAGTATGTCTTTTATGAAACGCTAAAACATACCTTCAACAGAGGACAGAACAAAGCAGGAGATATACACCAAGATTGAAGACAATTTCAGCCACACCTCCACCTCAGCCATGGCCACACCTGATCTTAGCCTGTCAGAAACACAATCAAGTGTAAGTGACTGGGCCCTTGAAAGGCAGAACAGATGGTCAATACAGCAAATCCTGGATGAGAGTCATGCTTCGATTACGTTCTCAAGCAATTTAGATGTAAGTGCTCAGGAATAATACTCATTAGATTACATTAGGACATTCTTTAAAAGCAGACAATAAAGGCACTGCATGTTTTTAGTACCAAGTATCTTCAAGCAAGGATATACCTTAACCGAAACAGGGTAGTCGCTCCTATTTTTACCACGCCCACCGCAGTGTTATAAATGACCAGTTGCTGATTTGGGCAACTGAACGAAAGATTGCTGAAAGAAAAGTTTGATTACTGGAGTATTTGTTTGAGTTGGAAGGTCAAACATCGACGACCTCCTAAGTCGTCCCTCTATGCGTACTTATAATTAAATGACTGATATTTTCATCAGATATAATTCACCGAAAAGCTTCCGGCATATGAAGCTCGTTTCATTGGCCAAATGGATGAATGTTAGGCATGTAAATTATGTGCGCAAGTTATTATTGTTGTTAGAGGTGCAAAGTAATAATGTGGCGTAAAGTAATTAATTTACACATCTTTACGCTGCAAACGCCATTAAAATTTACTTTACGCGGCAAATAATTATTTTACGAAGCAAATAATTACTTTACAACACCTCTAAAAAACTACCATACGCCTCAAACAATTATTAACTTTGGCATCTAATTTACATGAGTAACGCTCACCCATTTGCCTAGCCATGCAATGATATTGACAGGAGCTTCACTGCTGTGCGTGAACTTGGAATCCTGCTTAATCTCAAGATTGAGTATGCGTGAACTTGGAATTGAATATTCTTTAAGGAAAGGAGAAATTTTTGTTCAGTGAAAATATTTTTGTACTTAATTTAGGGTGAGCAAACCCAAATACAAATTTCATCAGAAACACTTGAAAATAGTGTTAAATGATAGCTTTAGACATGCCGTTTATACAACTTTTTGAATTTTTCAAATCGGTTCGAGTTATTTGAATTTTAGAGCCTCAGAAATGGCCTTTTTTTCAGCAAACGGCACCCAGAAATTTCAGGCCACAGAAAATGGCAAGTTTAGACAACTATATTTGGGAATCCATAGCTCACAGTGTTCTTTAAACAAGATGGAGAGTCCTTTGCAAGTAGGTTAACAACATGGCATAGACACCAAACCACAAATTATTACATTTTGCACGAACAAGAACAACAAAAATTAAAAAATTCACCATCGCCTTAGTTTTTTTCGACTTGTGACAGGACATTTTTGCCCTTGAAGCTAAGTTGAACAAGTGATGTTTTAAAAAGAGAGCAACTTATTACCTTGAAAATGACAAAACACTTCAAGAATTACTATGGTTTAGTGAACATGTTTCTTTTGCGCCAAAAGATTTTGAAATAACTCTAAAAAATGAAATTTGCATAGCAAATGAATTCAAAATGAGCAAAAACCAGAAAACTAGTCTTTTTTAGAGTATTTCGTTATTCATTTAAAAACCTATGAGGTTATGTAAATTAACCTTTTTTCCCAAGTAAGATCAATGTTTTCACAATCTTAAGTTGCACTCCAAATGACAAAAAATGATAATATGCATTTTTAATTAAACAAAATTAAATTGGACCCTACAATTTCAACAAATTTTAAATCAATTTCATTCCTATCAAATAATATAGAAACTGAGAGGTATTGTGTTGGTGACTATCCAAAAAGAGCATATTTGTATACTAAAATGTTTTGATGCACTGCAGCGGTGACTGAACATTTATTTTCGTGAAATATGTAATTTTTTAAAAATGAAACTGATCACAGCGCCCCCACGAGGTAGTAAAAGTGTAACAGAAAATATTTTTGAAGAAAATAGAAAAAAATGACTCTATCCCCAAAATTGAAGTAAATTAAATTTCAAAAGTATTCTATATTATTTTAATGAAAATATTTTACCAGGTTTGGGCCACTTTTTGTAATTTAGAGAAGTTTTGACTGGTTCTGTTGAATACATTTGACCAATCAGGTTCGAGTTTAGTTTGAACCCTGCAAAGGTCAACATGGTTCTTGAAAAATGACTGAAGTTACCTTTTTAGAAGTGTTCCTAAATGGAAATGGTGAGATAAAGTGAAAAAATTTGATCAGGAATGGATTAGGACATGATAAGTGATTATGACATTGAGTGTACACTTTCAGGATTTTTCCAGGTGAGAGAGTGGCGAGGCAGTAAATTAAAAAANACTTTGATGGTTTAGTCGGTGCGAGGCATAATTCGCCGAAAAGCTTCCGGCGTACAGAGCGCCTATAGCCTCTACATCGCCTCTGCTTCGGGCCAACAGAGGCGATGGTCATTGCCTACTGCGAGTGCTGCAGTGTCAGTGCCATGGGGCCAGCAGTTGAAAGTGGTGGCTGTCTATATCTATCTGACTTTAGTGGCTGCCGGTAACAACACTAGCATAGAGGATAGTAGACCTGCTCAAATGTCACGGTTCGTAAAAAAATCTAATGGAGAAAACCTAGGAGGCTAAAACAACTCCCAGAGAAAACCGACAACCTTTCACGCCTGTCTCATGATCACCTTGAAACACTTTACGGCTAACTTTGCGACATATCAAAAGCTTTGTTTATTGTTTCCAACAGATGGAGCTGGGAACACTGACCTATTTCTGTGGAAGGCGACTGTTGACAAGTCATGAACGTTTTTCATCAACTTTCTTGAAGAGGATGAGTAAGTCTAACGCTGTGACTGCTAAGAGTTTGTTGTGAGAATCGTAACGTTGTTTAACTAGCCCTCACTTTCCTTTGGATGGTGCAGCTAAACACCGTTTTAATTTAAAAAGAAACAACAATATGTTATCTTGTTTTGTTATCGTAGTTATTTCTTGATCCACATTAGCCTTAGCCCTTACTTAGGCAATGACCATCGCCTCTGTTGTTGGCCCGAACCAGAGGCGATGCAGAGGCTATAGGCGCTCTGTACGCCGGAAGCTTTTCGGCGAATTATGCCTTGCACCGACTAAACCATCAAAGTCACGTTGTTATAAATACCTTTTGCGCATAGAGGAACACCTGAGGAGGTTATCGATGTGTTTAATTCCTTCCAACTCGAACAAATACTCCCATTATCAAACTTTTTCTTCGCGCAGTCCCTATTTCAGTTCCCAAAATCGTGAAATCAAAATTTTCATATTTTTTAACCAGGCCGAAGGTCAGAAGTTGCGGTCCTACCGGCGAACTTTGAAAGCTGAAGTCCCCGCCCTCTGCGTACGTGCTGCAGGGAACCAGCCGTGCATTTGCCGTGTTGTTAAACATTAAAATGTCAAATATGTGCACAAAGACTATTAAATGTCATATCAACAGCATTCCTTTTTATCAAATACAAACAATAATTCATTAAAATACAATCAGTTTCAAGTAACGCCAATTAAAGACAAGTAGTGGTGGCATTTTGGAAACGAACATTTGACTGAAAAGACCGCAGTGGCTCACCTTTGGCCTATTTAAAGATTGAGGTCATGAAGTCACATCACCTAGCGAGCGCGGTAAAAATTGGAGCGTGCGCAGTATAAAAATGTTGAGTTCACAATTTTGGGAACTGAAATAGGGATTGCTCGAAGAAAAAGTTTGATAACGGGAGTATTTGTTCGAGTTGGAAGGAATTAAACACATCGACAACCTCCTCAGGTGTTCCTCTATGCTCAAAAGGTTTTTATAACAACGTGACTTTGATGGTTTAGTCGGTGCGAGGCATAATTCGCCAAAAAGCTTCCGGCGTACAGAGCGCCTATAGCCTCTGCATCGCCTCTGGTTCGGGCCAACAGAGGCGATCGATGGTCATTGCCTAGATCCACATCCGCTGCTACACAGGGTACCAACATGAGAATGTGACCTGTCTGCTCTCATGGATGGGCAACTTGCGAAGTAAGGTTCAAGAGCTTGCCGCCGGTCAAACCATCGTTTGGCGGTTGCGGATGTGGTTAGTAACTATAATAATTGCGATGATCTTCTATACGTGCAACAATTGAATTGTGTCTGATCCTGTATTTTGATTCATGTTGAAAACCATCCATAGGCACTGTTTTCAAGAATGATCCCCCACTATGTCGAGTGATGATCATATTTATACCACAATATTAGCATCAAATGGCAAATACAACCGTGTAATAACCCATTTAGTTATCCCACTAGTGAGATAACATTTTGGCGGGAAACCGAGGCCGGTTTTGAACCGGGCCTCAAGAGGTCGCCAACTTTACCACTTTGCACACCACTCAGCAGCTGACGTCATCGAACGTGAAAATAAAATACTTAAATCAGAGACTGATAATGTCTTTGCTTAAACGAGCACGCGCAACAATCGCATGTTCAGCAAAGGGCATTGTACCGACATTTATACGCTATGAAAAATAAGACGCATAATTTCCATTAAAACGATATTTTAATTCAGTGAAATTTTTCTCTCGTGTTCTCTCACTTGTAAATCACCCATCTCCAACTTGAATATGGGTTTCGTGTCGTGGGAATCCTTTAATTGACTTGAGCATTATACTCAGTTACTAGTGGTAACCTACTTTAGCAGACGATATTTTCCCGGTCGAAGCTTAGCGTAATAAAATGTGTAGTAAGCTATAATAGTTGCTAAACCTTAATTTATAGATTCACTTTATTTCTATTTTGCTTAAATTTTCAATTGGTTTTGAATAAAATATTTGACAAAAATAGCTCAGCTTTTCTTAGGTCATGACCTCCGACCCCGGGCCTCTAACATAGAAATTAGTTACAAAGCCGAGGCGAGTCAAGAAAGGTAGATCGATTCATTGCAATGTTACTCGTTCAGTATGTGGTATAAATAGATTATTAAATGTTCTCAGTCGTTATCCCCTTTATCTAGAGCCCTCGTGGATTTTGTAGAATTATCACCCTCGGGCGATAATTCTCCAAAATCCACTCGGGCTCTAGATAACGGGGGATAATGACTTCGCCATGTAGTAATCTATTTTATGCAAAAATTGGTGGCCATCAAAATCGAAGATAGGTAGGGAGCAGGTACCCGAGTTAGCGATAGGGACGGAAAATTGAAGCAGGAAAGGAAAAATTGTGATTGGTGAAACTTCAAAAATGTGGTTGTGACTGAGTAGTGTAATTGACACAGTGGCTGAAGTAGTAGCCCAACCGATAATTACACTATAATTACACTATAATTACACTATTCTCTTTATGATGTTTGATGAACATTCCATCTTTCTTGCAGGTTTTATTCTGTGGTCCCTGTGTGCTGGTGCAGCACTCTCGGTCCTCTCATGGGCACTGACTTACTTTGACAGTATAGAGTCAGGCATGGCTTCTTCTAGTCCAGTGTCACCTTCTAGAATCAAGTAGGTGAAGAAGTGGTAACATTTTTGTCTCCTGTTTTTGCTTCTTCTAGGAACTGACTTACTTCTAACAGCTGTTCTGGTTTGGTAAATATTCATCAAATGTTTGCATTTATTAAGAGATATAAATCATCATGTGAGCATTTTCCCCCAAAACATTAGCCATTTGTTTGGATCTTATTTTTTTCTGTTCTATTACAAAATGAAGTGATTCGTGAATAAGTACTTATAGTCTTGTAAATCATCATGATTCCCCAGAGTATACTGGTTAGATGACCAGACTTGCTCTGGAGAATCACTTCATAATTCTGGGGAGAAGGCTGTGAGATCATAGATTATAGACAACAGATTCGCAACTCTGACATTTTCTTCCGTACTATCCTAGAGGTGGCGCCACTCTCCTAAATATTCTGGTTCATTTTCCAGTTAGTGTATTGTGACAGGAAATTCTCACGTCTATTTTACTGTCCAGTACAACGAAAACAAAATAATAGTTTTGGCATTGAAATGCTGTTACAAAATCTTAAAATAATAAAACTGTTGGTATCGTGAGTACTTTTAGCAATGCTACTATCACCCTACCACACAACAGCCGACCAAGATTAGCAGACGACATACTTGCCGGAAATAATACCAGATAATTTGGCCAGGTGTAGCTAGTGAATAAAGACATAACGTTGTGCTGAAGAGCACAGATTTCATCCATTGAAAGTATACGGAGTTGGCGGTCCATATACTATTAATAGTGTATAGTGAGATGACCAGACAGGGCTCTTTATACATGTATCAAGTTGCGAGCTCAGAAGTTGACAAGATTCACAAGCCATACTCATTAACATACTCATTAACATACTGAATGATGAAAAAATGAAACTGGGGAAGTTTTCAACTTTTTGGCTATTACAGTTGACATCTGTTACAAACAATACACTTTTGATTTCTTTCCATTAGTAAAATGTCTGCACGCAAATATCATTATTATCAATCTTGTTTTATCCATTCCACACACTGTTACATTTTCTGTCAACTTTTCAAAATGTATCCATTAAGGAACACTTGCAGAAATATAGATTTAATCCTTTTTGAACATTCCTGTTGACCTGTTCAGGGTTCAAAAGCATGCTGAATGAGCCAGCCACACGAAGTCTTTGGCCATGTCCAAATGTTCCATTGTCGAACCCACCATGCCAGGATTTCCTAGTCAACTCCAATAAACTCTGAAGAGTTTTCTTGAATCAGTGACGTTTTGATCATTACAGCGTCCTGTCGTTCAGTAACTTTTCCAGACGTGAGGGGTGCTGAACATGCGATAATATCTGGCTTAACTTAACTTTCATTTTATCAGCCCACCCCAGTCAGGCTAGATACGATCTGATCGGAGATTAGAGCAATTATCAAACAAAAGAGCACAGCCCCTCCAATCATCAACGCCAGAATGGAGTTAATTGGCTACGGGGGTTAAACTTCCCAACTTGTTGTTGGGCTATACAATCGAACAAGTTGGGAGCAACGGGATGTCGCCGTCATGGTTCTTCTTGTTAATAAATAAAATCGTATTATGGTAAGGAGTATTACGAGTCTGATTTCATGAAAATTTGAGAAGGCATTGGTTTCCATTTTTTATCTAGTTAAGCAGGGTGAAATACAGTTTAAGTGGTCAACTTCAAAATAACCATGTGGACGAACTGCCTTCTTAATGCTAAAAATCTCTTTTTACTATAATTACAAGCTGTGTTTTATATTACAGGACACAATCTGGTCATTCCTTTCACATGGGATATGTCATCTGTATATTGAATGGGATTCTCATGTACACAACCAGCACCTACTGGCTAAACACTTCATTTTCTCAAGTCTAGTCTACAACTTGAAGAAACAAATTTGCTGGAATTTTAAAGTGATGATGGCTGGAAACTGGAGCAGCTCACTAGTCCGAAAGTGCACTAGTCTGAACGTGCACTAGTTCGAAGGTGTACTAGTCTGAACGTGCACTAGTCCAAACGTGCACTAGTCCGAACGTACACTAGTCCGAACGTGCACTAGTCCGAACGTGAACTATTCTGAACGTGCACTACTGCGAAGGTTTACTAGTCAGAAGGTGCACCAGCCCGAAGGTCTACAAATAAGGCAGAACTGAGCCATAAAGCATTAAAATGCATTTTTGTCAACATTCTACAAAACTCAATGATACATTGCAGTAAGTGTAGAGCTGCACTTGGATCGCATCGGTTTTCGGAATATTCGGCTGTAACCAATCAAGCCATGCTTTGAAATCCAGTTTCTCAAGTGCAGGAAACCTAAACAAAATGTTAGTACTCGGTGGCGGTTGTTTTCAGTAGGTAGACCTGCACCACTGCGACTAACAACTCAGTTGTATTGCGTATTATTGCATGCAGAAAAAATATCAAAAAACACACGAATCCGAAACTTTGGACTAGTGCACTTCTGGACTACTACCATGTAACCACTGAAAAATTATGCAGTGCCTGACTGATATGTTAAAAGAGATCTGATCAAAGGAGACCAAAAAGTATTAATGCACACAGTTAGAAAGGGACTTAAGGCACATGATAATGTTTCTGATTTAATGTAGTTGGTTTGACTTTGACTTTGACTGGTGCCAATATTGGTTAAGAATTCTCAAAATGCCTAATTTTATGATATAGTGTCTGTTTATTATAAAACACTTTGTACTCCGAAAGTAGACACCTACTATTTCGATGCAGCTTTCTTCCACCTGGCTGAATCTAGGAGTGGTGAAATATTATTTATAAAGGACAGTTTGTGATGTTAACACATTGGCATTGAACTATGATGCGAAGAAATATCTTGTATGCTTAGATGTGTACAAAATTGAATTCATGGCAAGATGTTGATTTTAAAGTTAACTAGAAATAAAGATAAAAGATTCATCCACACAAGTATTCAATATTGCGAAAAACTTTAAAATGTTAGAAATAAGGTCCTACATGTTCTAGGTACCAGTGTTTTCTTGATCATTCAGTGTTGGCTTGATTCAGATGTGTTGGTCATTCTTTAATGACTAAAAGGAAATACATGGTTTTACAAATGGGCATGAGGTCATGTCTTTTTGTGATTGAAATGCAGTAGAAATTGAACATCGCTTTGTGTTAGAATGCCTTTCATTTAACATTTGAATTTAAAAGTCTAATGCTGACTAACAACGTCGAAAATTTTGACACATTTAGTCAGGTTGATTGTGAATGCATGACCCAGAGGAAAATCGTTGTGAAACATGGATGGATTTGTTAAATTCCACTGACAGTGTTTTTTAAATGTTTATGTAAATAAATAAATTTAAACTATTGATGGTATACTTCTAGGCCCCAAAACTGCAATGTGTTCCAAACCCCATTAGTACGACATAGCTGAACTTGAACTTATGATGTTTGTTTCTGTGTAGACTAATAGATAAGTTACTAGTGTTATGACTTCATACTTCAGCTCTACTATATAATCTTTTCCCCCCTCATTCATTTTTCCTGGTCTGTCATGAGCTGAGGACATTTTTGTCTTGAGTCATATCTCATCTGTGTTGTAGATATTACCTAAACTGACATCTGTGCAACACTTTTCTTTTTCGGAAATGCCGCATTTAATGTTTGTCGAACTGAAACCTTCATTTCTTGTGTTTGCCATTTGTAATACATTTTTGAATGAGATTTCAAGGTAGCCGGGCTGGACTTCCAAAATGTAAATTTTTGTATGCTTCATTAATTAGTCATGTAATGTGTAATACTACATGTAAGTAATTGCTTTTGCCATTTTTACCAGATTTATATCATATGGTTTTTAAACTCAACATCTTCAAAACTAACCAGCCATTAATTTTTCTCCATTAGATAAAAGCTGGATATGTGGTTCTGTAACAATTGCTTCAAATTTTGCCAATGTTAAATTCAATGTGTCAAACTTGGTGTGCATACATAGATCTGTTGTTGTTATTATGTTGTGTATTACTTTTGTAATTTTGATATCTGTGTACTTTTAAGGTTTTTATTAAAATATATGCATCATACTCTCCCTGTTTCAGTTACTCTGCTTCCCTGTTCAAAAAGTAGGTGCTCATCTGCTATAGTTGTACTGTTAGGGGGCTGTAGTCCGAGAGATCATAACACGAAAATTATTTACGGGCCGTTCTCTCATGATAGTTTAGGACCACCGCTGACTGCGTCCTATGGAAAACGGGGATTCTGAGAAGCCACATTGACAATAAATATGGTAAGATAGGTGTCGAAACTCCTATAAACCGAGTTTGGTGTATCACTCCTCACACGGACTTGGTGTGACTGAAGCTCTGGACTTGGTGTGCCGGGCTGAGACTCTGGTCCGTCGCGGGCTTCACGATCAGACGCGCTCGTCCATTCAAATTTCCTTGCTGTCTTAATATTCTGATAATGGTTTGTCTACAGAAGTCAATATCATCAAACAAACAAACAGCAGTTATTTCTCTCTTTATTTCTGTTGAAGTTAACGGCTACTTTTAGTTTGCCGTTAGAAGAACGAAAAAGTTCAATTTCCAATGACCGATTTTGTTTTTATAGTCTTCAGTCTTACACGTACGTTCGTTCGTGGCTCATAAACGAAGACGTAGAACGCGGCAGACCGTGGGGTCGTCAGGGTCAGTCGAGAAAAGAAAGATGCAGCATAAAATGTAGAAGGGAGAATAACGTGGCATTTCCCGGCCTGGCATACCAGTGCTAGTTTTAAAGCGTCCTAATTCGAGGATCCGGGCCTCACAGTGGGACAATTTGCTGCTTCATATAGTGCGCTCACCCAGCCTAATTAAAAAATAAGGGGGCTCGAAGTTTTGAGAACTAAATGATGGTGGATCTTAACTAAGATTCATGGGGTATGTTCAGAGCCATGAATTGCGCGTTCGCAGAATTTTGACAGTTACTGTTTTTTTAGTGTCTCCTCCATTTCTGTTTTCGGAGTTTTTGTTTCTCTCTCGTTCGAGCTCCCAGAGCAACCTGGGTGGCGCATGGGTAACGATCTCTCCGTTTGCTGCTGTTCATGGCAGTTGGTCGACTCACGAAGTTTTGTTGCGATTTGTGGCCGCGGTCTATAGACCTCACCTGTGTGCCCTAACCCAGTAAACATGACAGTATTGGCCCAGTACTGGATTTCTGTTGCTTGATAACGCTTGTACCGTATACCGGTTTACGTTTGTGGGCCACGAATGGCCCAGTACCGTCTCCACGACACAAACCCAGTGAACTTTCCTTATAGCGGCTCGCCGGTATTGGACCGGTAAACACAGACTTGAACACAAGNGTGACAATGCTGCGGGGGTTCACAGTGTCTCCTGCACCCTCTTGATTGGCTTCCGACACCCTATCCGTGGCGTCAGAGTGTGAGCCCTGAGAACCAGAGGTTAGCTCAAACAGTGGGGGGTTCCCAGGAAATCCCGTGTCCCGTGTGCGCGATTCAGAATTTGCACTACTGTACCAGAGTCGCAAAATCACATGATGCTGAATATTGTCCATTCCCAAGGAAGCGGCAAAATGAAATTGTAGGACGTATGGTTTACATTGGGCCACCGTGAACTGAGACAGCATCCCGCCGACCCGGGCGCCGGCAGGATATCGTTGCGGCCATCCGGCAGCGGGAAATCGTATAACTTTTTATGCTTTGTAATGTATATTATCGCACCCAACGCATGTCATCTCCCCGGCGACAATAGGCCCACGTCATGAGTGCGACAATACCGTGCACTTTCCATAGCAGGTCCCAGGGGCAGACCCAGGATTTTGAGTTGGGGGGGTAGGGCAGACATTCCCACCCCCGAGCTGTCAAATGGAATCTGGGAGAATTTTAGGGGGCCATGGCCCCCTTGCCTCCTCCCCCCTGTATCAACCACTGCTTACGTAAGTTTATGAAACTGGACCAATTAATGGGCTTTTTTGCACACTTGCCGGAGTCTGAGAAATGAGTTGTTGTGTCTCGTGACCATCACGAGGAGGTGCTTATTAGATAACCTCGCATAGTTAGCAAGAGGCGTCAGTGAGTGTTTGAAAAGTATGCCGGAGGAAAACGCCAGAGTAAAAGACAAGACGACATTTAGAACTGCCGGGCTCGGAGGTAAGCGACTATGTACTCAGCTAAGATGTGTGTTCAAATTTCGAAGTAGTGTGACTGAGTGGAGTGTGACTGAGTGGAGTGTGACTGGTGTGGAGTGTGACTGATGTGGAGTGTGACTGAGTGNGGAGTGTGACTGAGTGGAGTGTGACTGAGTGGAGTGTGACTGATGTGGAGTGTGACTGAGTGGAGTGTGACTGAGTGGAGTGTGACTGATGTGGAGTGTGACTGGTGTGGAGTGTGACCAACGCCAGAAATTTGTAACATTCTTGATCCGCTAGGTGACGCTTAGCGCCATGTCCCTAACCAATCATAACGACGATGGAGTGTGACTGATGTGGAATGTGACTGAATGGTGTGTGACCGAATGGAGTTTAACTGAGTGGGAAAAATCATCATTAGTGCTTGAAAGTATAAGCTTGTTTTGAAAGCTTCTAAAACTTCAGCTGTTTGCAGTATAATTTTTTTAATTTTTCTTCTGATTTGAGATGCAAGCTGGATATGTCGTTTTGTAACAATTGCCGCATTTTGTCAATAATAAATTCAATGTGTCAAACTTGGTGTGCATACATAGATCTGTCATGTGTATTGCTTAGGTAATTTTGATATCTCTGTACTTTTAAGGTTTTTGTTAAAATATAATTTATATGTTATACTCTGTGGCTGTTTCAGGTGCTATGCTTCCTGTGCAAAAAGTAGATGTTTAGTCATCTATGATTTGCATTGTTAGGGGACTGTAATTTTTCGTACCGTCGGAACGATATCAGTCACAACATAAAAAATGTTGCCCTCTCTCATCATATCCTAGATCCACCACGGTTTCCTGTGAAAAACAGGTATACTGAGAAGCCGCATCGACGATAAATATAGTAAGATAGGTGTCGAAACTCCTAATGCCGAGTTCGGTGTATCACTCATTAGGCCTACACGGACACTGGTGTGCCCTAGCTGAAGCTGTGGGCTGTTATTTCACACTTTAAAAGTTGTGTTAATTGAGTTAATCTATTTTCGCCTTTCGAAAAATGCAAAGGATCAATCTTTCAGAACGATTTAGTTTTTATAGTCTGCAAAAAATAAAAGGGAGAGAAAATCTTGCCGCAAAACTGCAATGATTATACGGCCATCTAAACAGGGACGAAGCGGGGGGTCTACCAGGGAGCCGTTCTTAATGTAAGGCTCGTTCGTGGCGACGCGGCAACATCAGCGTCGGTGGGGTCAGAGTCAGTCGACTGAGAAAAGAAGGATGCAGCCTGAAACATGAAAGGGAGAATAACCGTGCCACACCAATGCTTTAAAAGCGGCCTTATTCGAGGATCCGCGCCCTACACAGTGGGACAATGATTTTTGCTGCTTTGCCGGGTTACGCGGACATAGGACATTTGAGAAGTCAATAAATATTTTAGTACAAAGTCAGAGTGATCGAAATCGCTTTCAAAGTCAACAATTTTAAAATATCATCAGCAAAACTTGGTATAAAACATGATTACAATCTTTATCAAAAGCCTAGTACAAGAAAACAGGTGTTCCATAACTTGATCAAATATGAAAGCCAAGAACCTAGCATACAATATAGAGCCACAGCTGGAATTCGTAAACAGTTTTGTACAAACTTAAAGGAAAATCGCTTTCAAAATCTACAATTTTTGGAGCACATCTATGAAATTGGTACAGAGCATATTTTTGATGTCTAATGAAAGTCTTGGAGACAAAAACACACGTTCCCAAGTTAACTTGACCATTGAGAGAGAGCCAAAAAGCTAGCATCGGATCAGGGCCACTCACTTTTCGGAAATTCGCACAAACAACAGGTGTTGGAGCACATCTACGAAACTTGGTACAGAACATATTCATAATGTCTCTTGAAGACAAAAACACATGATCTTTAACTTGGTTAACTCATTAGTGTGAGAAGCAAAAAGCTAGCCAATAATAAAATTCCGGTACCGTAAATTTTACTATGATATTCAAACCAAAATTGCTTTGAATATCAAGTCTTGGTAAATAACATATTCATAATATCTAACGAAAGCCTAGGAGACAAAAAACGGAAGCTCTTTAACTTGATTATTTAAAGAGCCAAAAAGCTAGCATAATTGAGGCCGCAAGCGAAGTCCAATATTCTGACCGTTCACCGAATCGCTTTCAAAATCTACAATTCTGGGAGTCCAGTGGCGGATCTACCGGGGGGGTTCAGGGGGCTTANGGGGCGGTGGGTTTCACTCTGAAAATATAGTTTTTTGCATTATGAATTGCTGAGTCTTTGTGGCTCATCGGCAAAACGCGCGGGGATTTATTGTGCGCGCGCTTCCGTCGACACTTTTGAAGTAGCCAAGCATTTAAGATGGATTCACCGCTGAAAGAGCAGTTCTATAGCCGATTTCTTTAGGTAACTAGCTTCTGTACTCAAAGATATATTTTGATTTGATTAGGGGAAATACTGCGGTGCCGCAACCCTGATATTCACGCGAATTGACGTGCAACGTTTTTACCTCATCTGTCATGCCGTGTTATTCTATTACACTCCACACGTTTGTAACTGATGTATAGTAAAGTTGTCTTGCGCAATATCATACAGTGTACATGTACATGTAATATTGTGCACATGTACATGTAATATTTAAAAAAAAAATCTTTTTCCGAAGAATTGATATTGTGGCGGGCGCCGTGGTCTGGTCGCGAGTCCGTTTGAAGACACACTCTATAGCAAGTTATGTCTATACAAGGAATGACCAAGGGGGCACTCACATTGAGAAAGTGACCGCATTTGCGAAAAGTGTACAGGAGCAGAAATTGCGGGGAGGCTGTTCTTTCACGACAAAGTCTTCCGGGACTCGTGCGATGTTCAATAGGCCTCCTAAGGAGCCCTAGTTCCGACCTCAACACCTACTGTACCGTCTGTCTACCTGCAATAAGCACACTGCCGTCTTCTATACTGGGAATTTCCGCAGAAAGGCTCACCCGATGAAACGCTCATGCCCATGGGCATTTATTTGATATTAGTACTTCGGGTTTCAAGCGTTCAGACATCGGGACGTTTATTTCGAAAATTGCAGGAGATGCAAATAGGTCCTGGGATGCTTCGTCAAAGGTTTGAAGTAGTCCATGATGAACGGATCAAATTTAGTTGCGCATGTAAGTCTTTTGAATGGACGTGGCATTCTCAAGGGTCTTAGTGTCAACTGAGCTGCGAAACGAGATGCTGACATTGTAGAGGCTTACAAGCTCATTGACACAGGAGTTGACGAAGTGCAAGCGTTGGGAACAAACATCGAAGATATCTGGGTAGAATGGTTCCAAGACGAGCAAATCATTGGATCCGATATACAAACTCCTCGGCAGTCTAGACAACAGAAGGATAGGACTAACGTATGAGTAACCACTGGGGATTAAAATTTTAGAGAGAAGTTTTCAATTCAAAATGTTTTGCATAGTACACTTTAGGTCTCGCGACGGACCAGGCCAGCTTGATTTGTGTAGATGTTGAGTTTCAGTGTACTTCTGGTCCCTCGGCGAACTAGTCTTGTTATTTTTTTACCAAACTGTAATTTGTAAAACTATTTATCTCAGCCAGTACTGTTTGGTCCCGCGACAGATCGACTATTTTTATAGGGATAATAAGCACAGGGGTACTCTTGGTCTCGTGACGGACCAGGTCAGCTTTTTGTGTACTCTCAGTGAGGTCCCTCTGCAAACTAGTCCAGTGTATCTTTTCACCACTGTGCACAGGATGTTTTGGTCTCGTGAAACTGTTTTCAGATGATTTGTTTCCTGATAGATTTGACGTTTTTCAATTGTTGTCAACGTGATTCAGCTTAATAAAGTGATACCTAATTATTTATTACCGCTTTTAATAATAGACTATGATTTGAGAGCACCATCGTTCTCCAGTTTTTCTCGTAACGAGACAGAACACATGTTTATTTCCGAACTAACAGTACAGGTCTTCGTTCTTAAACAACTTGAGGCTGCTGTTACGCGATCATCTGATATTCAAGTTTTTACGCCCCGTCGGTGCTCCTTAATTATGCTCTTGAATATTTGGAAATTGTCTAAACCCCTGTATACACACCAAACTTTTTCGTATACGACTTTTCGTATGCTAAAAAGGTGTGTGTAAGCAGATGTTCCAACAACAATTTTTGCTGGTGGCGATGTGCACAATATGGTTTCACGAAACTTATGTGCCAAGTTCATGTGACGAAATCGAGAACGGTTTTTAATTATCTTATGAAAAACTCCAGAGACATGTTAAGTGACAGAAACTTACCAGGATGCATGGGAATTTCAGTATTTGGCTACAAAAACAAAAAATATCTTACACGGGAGGGGAAACTCCCCTCCCGACCTCCCCCCGCTCGGCGCTACGCGCCTGGGATTCGACCTTGGCGGGAATCCTAAACCCCCCCCCTTACTGAAAACGTAGATCCGCCACTGCCGGAGTCTATAAAATTGTACGAAACATTTTTCTCAATGTCTATTGAAAATTTAGAGACCATAAATAGATGTTTTCTTACTTGCGTTGATTATATGCAAGAGCCAAAGAACTAGCATTTCTAGGTACCCATTCAAAACATCAGAAGCGTACCTGTCTGCCCAAGATGGCCGTCCTAATGTACTTTGCCTAGTCACACACTTTGGAACAGCGCAACCTATTAGGTGGAGACCAAGTTGTATTCGGAGACCCTCAAACCAGATCTGAGACTTGAGCTGAAGATTGCAACTAACATGAATAAAAACAAGTTTTTTAGACATAAAACCAATTTTGATGAATTATACTTATAATTTACTTGAGGAAAACATAATTATTGATGATGTTATGGCCAATACGATAATTGTTGTGATGTAATAACATTAGAATGAAAGCAAAAGGCATTTCAAATGAACAAAAAAAATTTCAGATCCCTTTGTAGGCATAGCAATACAAAACAATGCCATATCAATCTTGAGGAATCATCATTTGCATTTATGTGGAAATTTATGCAATTATGATAATATTTAACTGTAATTAACTGCGACTCTGCCAGGGCTAAGACTGGTATGGAAGCAACCCCCTGAATTCAGTTGAATGACATTTTTCACATAGTGTTCTAACTACAGCAACAGAATCAAATAAATACAACACTAATTTTTATATGTTAGCATAATATTTCATCATATATTACGCAATATTCATAGTTTTGTTGCTGAAAGCCACGGAATAAAATAAATTTGAATAATAAATAATAATCACTGCATAAAGAAAGGAAGAGTAATAATAAATAAGAGCATGTAGATCAATATTATTTTTTATTCCAACTTTGAAACACATCAGTTCAAAACACATTACAATCATTGTAATTTTAACACACAATTGGTGAATTGTATGAAAACAATGTTTATAATACATTTTACAATACATGTCAATACATGAAATAATACAGAGACCTCAGCCACGAGACCTAGCACTTCTACAGTACTAATGTTTTGGAATAACTGCAATATAAATAACAACAAATTTGATCTTGCCTACATATCAATAGTTACAAGGGATAATGTATGTGGTTCGAGGGAACATACACGCCCAACCGATACAAAGAAAATGTTACCAAGAAAAGTTTTCCACTTATACTGTATATAATCAGTCTACTTCAGACTATTGACCATTCCATATAAAGTCAATGACATCAATACAAATCCCTAGGCATTGAACTCAAACTATATCTCAGGGTAAATGTTAATCCTCAAAGTTTTCCAAAATCACATTTAAAACAGTTTAACAGGTTCAAGCCAGTCCTTGTTTTTCAAGTTTTGCAATTTAAAAACCACAGTAATAATAAAATAGTACCTTTTACAGCAATTGTGATGTTACATAGTCATATACTGCCACACAGAAGTTATATTTCAAAGTGAGTTGTGCCAGACAAACTGTGACCAATTTGCACATTGTCAAGTAATTGTGGTGTAAAGCAAGTGCATATTTGAGAAATAAGTTTAAGTACTTTTTTAAGACATTCGTAACAAACAGGATAAGCACACAGAAAGACACGATAACCAAGATTATGGAATGATTAAGCAAGTATAAGCAAACCGTTTACCTCTATATAATTCAAGCATGGAAATTGTTAGAAAATGAAAAATGTTCAAGGCAACACAGCACACATAATCTGATTTCACACAGGCTTTAAAGGATGCTTAGGATATGAGTGGTAAAGGTCAGCACACAGGTTATAAGCAATACAAACCTTGTATATCTTACCTGACAGGTCATGCACCCATTCTCTAAATGAAAAAAGTATATATATACATATATAAATATACATATATCAACTAGGATATTTATTTATTCCCACATTCATCAAAAGTAGTGTTCAGCACTGATGGGTTTACTCCAGTTATTTTTTTAAATTCACATTCAAACATGTAGGAGCTTCAAACACTTTCGATTTCTTTTCTGGTTGGGTTTCCGAAACTGCAAATTCTGCTGCTTCAGAAAATGGTGGATACGGACAGTGAAAAACAAGTTAACCATGTACAACTCTGAGTGTTTGCAGCTCTCATCACAAATTATTTCAGGTAATTCAGAGTTGTCCTTGACTTTAGTCAAAAAACGTTGTCTAAGTTTGCTATTGTGAATTCCATAAGTGACGTGATTTCTAAACATAGATTCAAGAGTGGAGACAAAACAAATAAATAACCTACTTGGAGTCATCAGTCCACCCTGATCAATTTCCAGATACTGGTTCTGTCTAATGAAAAATAAAGCATCATTGTCATTATCACAAACATGAGAATGAATACGAATCGAGTCGCAAACATCACAGTCAAATTTCCGTTTTGCTTTAGAAAGTAAATATCCGGCTATGTATGCTACGATATATTCTTCATGCGATGATATTTCTGGAGGCATAATTCTCAACAAGTCAAAAACGTTTGAATCAGTCATGGGACAAGTATTAATTTCACGCGTATCAGAAGGCGTGTTTGCAACTCGATTATTAACATTGGACAAAGTCAGTAAAAAAGAATCCATATCTTCTTCACAATTACTGTAACTACTCTGAGAAAAAAGTTTATTGATGCATTGCACTCTATGCTCTGCTCTAAATTGAACAGAGTCTGGGTTGTCACGATGGCCGCCTCGGCCTCTTATAATGGAAAAATAATTTTCAACACAGTCTTGGTTCAGTCTATTTGTTAATAAAAACTCAAAGCCATAATTTGCATGGAGATGTTCCCAAAGGCCAAGTAAGCTGTTTATATCAAGTTGCCAACCTTCCAAACAAGGCAAAAGTTTACATTTTCCAGCTGACTTCACTTGCTCTGTTAACCAAGTGAGAGTTTTTGACAGAAAAGTAAAAACTTGGCTAGACTTAGAAGACAGTGCTCTCTTAAACAAATTGGAATGATGAACACTTGAGCTATTAAATATGTTAAACAACTTGTCGTATGTTTCAACAAACTGGGCAGTATGTATAGCCTCCTTAGGCAGGGAATTTCCAGACAAACACAAAGTTGTAATTCCAGCAGCCACAGAATGGGACATCACCTGAACTGCCAGTGGCACTCTCATGGCCGAAAAGGAAGGTAGTCTGATGTGCTTCGCAGTTAACTTGGGGGCCATGCGAATTGGCAACTGCGAGTCTATATTATAAAACTGTTCAATAAATTTCCAGCAAACTTTGTTGTTATTTACAAAAAATCCTGAATTCTTTAGGTTGTTTCTAACATTTTTAAGAAGATGAGGGGGGTCAAAGAAAACGAACCTTTTTGAATCATTATAAATAAAATACGGTTTGTCAACTGTAACACCAATAGATTTCATAACACTTCGGTTGTTACTGCCCTGGTCACAAACAACGGCTTTAACAATTAAACCAGTGGCCTCAACCTTGTCAATGCAAGAGAATAGTAGATTTTTCAATGTATCAGGAGAGATAGGACCACTGGTTAGAAAGTATCCTACAGGTTGCTTCCACTTTTCACACAACCCCCTCACCATAAACACACATACATGGTTGGCAACATATTTGTTTTTCCCCATCGTCCCTAAATCCTCAAATCCCGACACTTCATCTATGTTTGACTCATAGCATATGCTCTCTTTAATAGCCATTTCATCAAAAACCAAAGAACATACTTTTGATTGTTCTTTCATTTTGGAAACCTTTTGTTTTAAACCATCCAATATAATTTTGTGAAACCCAGGTCTTACGATAATATGGCTTATGCACTTTT
>NMRA01000829.1:2082-130231 GCA_002633005.1 Phoronis australis
ATTTTAATTAATTACACCTTGAATGCCGTTTCATGCAGTTACATTGTTCATTAACTATTCAGTATACAATGACATTTACGAAAAATGCGATAAACTACTCCAAGAGGCTATCCGAAATTTGCAGATAAAAGTTTCTGATAGGCAAAAAAATGGGCAAACATCTATCACGTAGATTTGAAATGTGCTGTGGATAGCTGGTTACATTGGTAGTAACGTAGGACTTAACAAAAAAGTTTTGAACTAAAATCTTTTCTTTAGAAAGTGAAAGTTTGTGATCCTGATACATGTATAGTGTACGTTACCGTAAAAAAGAGACATTGGGACATATTGTTATGACACTAAAGAAAATGAACTCTGGAAAATAACGATATTCATGAAAAGAGACAATCGAACACCTGGAGCCCGTTCCAACAAAACTGATTTAGCTAAGGCAAATCTTAAATTTTTGTAAATTTTAAAATAAAATTTAAATTTGTCTCAAAACCAATTCAAGAAAGAGATCTTAAGTTTGACTTAAGTGTTTGACATAAGTTTTCTCTTAATTTTGACTTACTTACCGAATGTGGAAACTTCAAGGTTTAGAAGTTAAGACAAATATTAAACTTAAGTCAAAAAAGAACTAGAGTCAGTTTCTGTTGCATAGTTGTCACGGTCAACATTCAAGGAAGAAAAACAGAAGAACTGGGACATCTGTTTCTAAGCCAAAACATAAGGACGAAATATTAGCAAGGACAAAATACGTATCGATAGCGATATCTGGAGACGCAACACTCAAAAATGCAGAGCGTTTTTTGTTGTATGTACACTGGATTGGGAAGCTGAAGGCTCAGCATGAAACGTCACGTTCTTTTCTTTTTAGACGAGCGGGAAAATATGGCTATGTCACGTGGGATATTACTATAGTACAACGTCAGTTTGGCCGTGCTTCAAAAACCAGTCCGCCAAGAGTGGGCAATTGGCAAATACACTGGACGTTGTAAGCAACACAAAGTATTGGATTGGGTTTTTTAAAAGGTAGACTTATCGTTTTTTAAAATGTTATTTCCGAGGTATACGTAAGTACTACAAATAGTAAGCTTACCTCTCAAAAATGGAATTGGCAAAAAACTGCATCTGGGCAACAGGTAAACACTGCACAAATGAATTATAGAAACAATTGAAAACAGTAATAATGTACACACCCGCACACACACACACACGCACGCACGGAGGCACGCATACACACACGCACACCCACCGACTTAGCTAAGCAATTATGAGTAATTTTTAGGGCCAAAACTTCTTATTTAGACCCAATATAACATCTTTCGTAAAATACTTTAATATGATTAAACATCCAAAAATGCCTTGCCGAGAAGCTCCTGGCGTGATAGTTTGTCGAAAGTGGTTTTGCGACTGGAGCTGAAAAGATATCAGAGGCCAAAGTACTCCCGGTATCCACCCAAAACTACGGATAGGTGGTTATATAGATTGAGCAGTGTAATTGCCGGGTTTGTTGACTAATGTTCCCGAGAAATGGCTGATTGTATAGATCAATAGAGTCCCGCTTGATGAACAATTATAGCACAATGAAAACGGAGTATTGATTTAATAACTACAACGCTCGATCAAAACTCGGTCGATCAAGCAGCCGAAACTATTCTTAATGTATTCTCTGGCGGCTATTCTTGAGATCGCAAGCAATGCATAGGTCACGTGAGGGAGATGGCATTCCTGGGCTGGAGTTCAATGGCTACACCTAAAACTCGTTTACAAAATGCACGGCATTGTAGACGTTTTTAAGCCAACCATACGTAATTTTTTGTACTCCCCCTATTTTGTCCACATCATAGTGCACCGAATCACTTTATCATCCACGGGTTAATATTAATAGTTAATGAGATTAAAAAGGCCAGTTTTCAGTCATTTCTGTAAGACAGATTTTTACGTCTTAGCCGTTTAATCGGCGATATTTACGTACATGTACATGTACGTCCCAATGAAATGAATGTTTAGGTTTTTGAAGATTGGTTTTAGAATCATCGTTTTGTAACAAATTTTAAGAAAATTGGATGTTGACGTTCGATATCCAGTTTTTCAATATTTTAATAAAAACCTTTAAGGTTTTAAGCTATTATCTTTTTCAAGAGAAAAAGTGCGCTAAACTCTCAATTTATGTCTGCCGCTCAGCTGTCTATAGGAAGAGTTCCCTTCTCCAGATAATCTAGAACCGGAAATTTGAAGCACGTGCTCCCAATCTGAAATTGAACTTCAAAAGTTTGGTTCCATGAAAGCCGAACGCTCCTCAACCACCAAGCGTCCGATATGTTTGACCTAACTTTAATGTTTAAAGATCAGTTATTCACAAATAGTTTAGTCTGGAAAGAAAATGGTAGCTCAAATAAAAAACAGCGAATTTGGCACATGCCACTCGTTGGTGAATGAAAAGACGCTTATAAAAATTATTTCTAAAAAGTTTTAATAGTAATGCAATAGACTCCATTTTAATGACAATAAACAGTTTGATATTTGAAATTTGTCTTGACCTGTTACCTTGTAAAAGAACTTCATTTTGCTTACTTGCGATGCTGGCTTCCCGTAGTATCAGAAATACAGAAATATTAAAACACAAGTTGTCCAACTTATACCCCCGTCACACCAGAGGCGCGGTGCCACTAAGGCTTTGGCCAAGGGATCGCAGTAAGGTAC
The DNA here is from genome assembly GCA_002633005.1 of Phoronis australis. Classification (NCBI taxonomy): domain Eukaryota; kingdom Metazoa; phylum Phoronida; family Phoronidae; genus Phoronis; species Phoronis australis. Next base: position 4,771 of record NMRA01000829.1, read on the forward strand.
CCAGTGTACGTTTTCGGTGATTGCACGGCGATTGTACTGCTGACGCACGGCGGTGATGGAGGTGCTTCTGTGGTCCTTGGACGGTACCACTGCGGTCTTGACGGTACATGGTCGGCGCACCGTAGGGGGCTGGGGGGGGGGTTTATAGCCCCACTTTTTTCAGCGCTAAGTCGCACATGGTCTATAAGCGGTGCACCACAGGGAGCTGAGGGGTTTTAGCCCCCCACTTTTTTCAGTGCTGCGCCGCCCATGCGGTACCACTGCGATCCCAGTGCGGATTGGCCCAACCCGTGGTGGCACTGCAGAAGTTTTGTACATGTTAAAATTTTGCGACATGCAAACGCGAAGGTCCGCGCTTTGACTGTTTTCCTCGGTGCTACGGCGATCATGGCGGTGCCAAGGTGGCTTATTCCGTACAAGCACCGCAGTTGCACAGCACCTCCGGTGTGACGGGGGTATTTCTACAATAAACAAAAACATGAATGAAAATGATGACCTATTCACTTCCCACACTTTTTATTAATTTATTTCCAGATAAGATCGGTAATGCTTAAAAAACCAACATTAAGCATAACACGAGTTCATTGCATTCAAAATGGAGGTGACTTGTCTAAGATTCTAGCAAATAATCTGGTTTTGCGATGTATACAAAGCGGCAGTGCTGCGTGTGAATAGCAAATAATATTGTTTTGTGATATTTTGTTTTGTGATATTTACAAAGGGACAGTGCTGAGAGTGAATATTCATTGTTCAGTACGTGTATGCTGGTGTCCATGGAGATAAAAACAACATCACATTTTAGTTTTTTCTAATATCTTATTCCTAAAAATCATAAGTTTCCGGGGAATGGTACTCTGCATTTAACTACCGAGTGTTCAATCGAAACAGGATCCCCCGGTGTAAACCAGACATCCCGGTGTCGAAAACAAATTCCTGCACCTTCAAACCAGCTAACCAGACCCAAAAATACGAACCCCTATCCTTAAACAGGAATCCCAGGGGTCCGAAAAGGAAACACGCTCAATTTTTAAATTTTCGAAGACTCTACAAGTGTTTTCCAGTTATCGGCATTTGTTTGTTGAAAATTGTCAATAATAAAACGTAATTTATGTTATACTGAGTTCGATATTTGATTTTTATCGATAAAACTCGGTCAACCTGTCTGTGGGCGACTCTCAACATAATCTTTACTGTCAACACGTTGTTATCGCGGTGAATATTTAGTTAATTTCAGCTTATTCGATAGTTTCTCCAAAATATTTTCAATTATGAAAAGCAAAAATATTATTTGTACTTTTGAGTTCCACAGTTGATTAATGCCATTATATATCTTTACAAAACGGACGGCGTTTTAGTGTATGTTGATATACTTCTCGAGAGTACATTAAATCATTTTCTGGAATTTGAAATGGATTGCGAGAATTATTCACTCAAAATACATGCACCGTCACCGTTCTTCTACTCGTCATCCTACATTAAAACGGAAATTGGAATTTCTGAATTCAACGCAGCATCCACACTCTGCTTTTTTGGTGGATCACTGCAGCGAATTTGTTTTGAAATTCAGTTTGGTGGTATTAAAATACTAAAAAGTTGTAACCAAATGAAAGCACTTCGGATAATTTGTTGTTTGACATGTACGTAACCCCGGCGTGGAAGAAGAAGAGTTGATCGAAAATGGGGAAAAGAGACACTGGCCAAAAAGGTGACGTAATAGTTCATGGTGCCGAAAGGTGACGCAAAAATCGCATCACAACTTTAGCAGTACAATAACAACTGTAAAACGCCAACCAGTCATGAGTTGCCATAGTAAAACAAAATACCACAACAACTGTTGAAAGTAGGAAGATTTATCATAATGTGAAATTGAAACGTATCATATGAACAGAAAGTGGGTGATGTGTTTCGTATCCTGTTCGACACCGGAATTCCTGTTTTAAAAGCTGTGTTTCGTGTTTTTCGGGTTGGTAAGCTGTTTTGAAGGTGTGGGATTCTACTTTCGCCTCTGGGACATCTGTTTTATAACAGGTTTCCTGTTTCGGTGAAACACTCTGAAGTAGCGCTCACATCTAAATAATCTTACTGTTGAATAAAATTGGAATTTTGTGATAAAAATTTTATCAGACAAATCTATGTTATTGAATACCCCGTATAAATTTCAAATATTAAACCTTGTGTTACAACACACTATTACGTACTCAAAGAGGCTTTATCGTTTTGCGGCCATAACATAAGTTGGAGATAGCAGTTGAACGGTATAGACGACAGTTTTGACAAGAACCAGGAAACAACAAAATTCATTGCGTTTTGTGATATTATTACAAGGCCACCTTCTTCACCATTTTAAATGGTTGTACAATTTATGCGCGCTAAAACACACGTCTGAAAATATACAACGCCTAGGATTTGGCTGAGCGATAGACTCAGTAGGGTCCGGCTACGTTTGCGAAGGTAGGCCTTACATGTACATGTATCGTGTCCGATTCCGCACTCATCCGAGTTAATTTCTTTAAAATTACTTTTCTCACAGAGAATGTCCCTACCTGTTGTGTTACTGTGGACGTAATCATTGGTTGGCCATGTATAGTATTGTTTGGATAGTAGTGTGCATTTGTAATTACTCCCGTACGTTGTACTCCGACTACTTCTTTGGTCACGTGACATTGACTTTTAAATGCGTTTTCCCAAAGTCTAGGCATTTGTTATCGATGAGCAGCTCACAATACAGGTGTGTTGGTCATTAGCTGATTTTGAATGTAACGATGTTTTTACGATTGCAATTTTTTGTGCTCAACTTCGGTAGTGCCGCACGAAAGCAATAAACATAAACAGCCGTAAACTCGTTATAATTTATGCGCCTGCAATGTGCCATAACACAACCAACGTATTTTTCAATTGGACAAGGAACTGACATCTTTACATGTTACGTTTACAAAGATCGGTTCCTGGCCCCTGGGTCCAATATCCTGCGAGTATAAATGTCTAGGTTTTACTCTATACATGTCAGGCATTCGTTAGTTTTCGAGTCGAGCTCCAAGTACACTAGCCTCGTTTACCGAAGGACTGAAATATTTTTCCTCGACCATCTAATGTTTAAATTTTTGCAAGTAAATTGAACTCTTCAAAACAGGTAAATTTGCACGCGCATCAAATGCTCTGTTGAAGTTCAAGGACTTTATTCATTTGCCAAATTTGACTTTGATCTGGGAGCAAACACATATCGATCTTTGTATAATTCAAGCATCCAAGACTTTTTTTTCTTTATCACTGTGTGGGGAACCTGCACTACGTGTTTGGACTGGTCATGAGGAGTACGGCGTAGTCATGAGCAATTTGATGTAGGAATACAACACCAATCGAACAAAATTGATTTTAAAATGTAGAAAACGATTAGAAAATTTAATTAGACACAATTCTGCCCAATTTCTTAAGAGTCGTGGCAAGCACGTTAGTGTGACCAGCAACGACGGCCCAGTGCTACTCGGTAGTCGTCTGGTGCTGTGAAAAAATCAGAAATATCGTTGAAAGTTTGCTATAAATTGGTGCATTATGTCGTTAATTTAATACATTTCAGATTGGAAGTAATATTTTATAGTGATGTACATGTGCTGCAAACGTTTCAGCTAAAAGTGTGTATGGAAAATGCGATTTGGGCAAACAAACGACCGTACGGACTAGCCCGAGTCAACTGTATGGACTCGTCACGAGTAAACCTTTGAAATCTGCTCGAACAAGCCAGTGAGCTGGTTAAGAATTAGTCAAATGTTAACCAGAATAGACCGTTTAACCAATAGCTTTCAAAGAGTATAGTCGCTTAGGTTACTTGAGAAAGATTGGTTGTATTTGCAAATGGTGTGTAAAATGATAACACAGACAAGAAGTGTTAGGCCATCGTGATTGGCCATTTGGGCAGAGTGAAATTGCTGTAAATGCATTTTACACTTTCTCCGATCAACCAACTGACTTCAACTGCTGTTACTGCTGTGTTGACACAGATCATTTTGTTGAAGTAATTGGCCACGGTATCGCAGATCACGGCGATCAAGTACAAACGACTTGATATCTAACATTGCATGAACACAGCGGTTTGGGATGTGTCAGTGTAAAAAATATAGGCGCATACCATGCGCACAGCCAGACAAAAAATGGGGGTGCTAGAATTTCAGAAAATGTGTACATTTTACTAAGATTCACGGGGTACGTTCAGAGCTATGAATTGTGCATTCGCCAAATTTTGGTAGTTACTGCCTCTTGACTTCTACGTTTTCGGAGTTTTTGTTTCTCAGAGACCGATACAAACTTTTACACGGAAAATTTTTTGAGATTCACCCCATCCATGCGTTTGTAATTGAAAGAATGTATACACAAAATGTGTGGCATTTTGTCACTGAGATTGAAAGGTTTAGTCCCACTCAGAAAGCACGTGAACTGCCATTGAAGAATATCAAAGAGATGAGCGGTCCTACATTCCAAATGTGGAAATCGGTGTAATGAGCCTTTCTCGCGCCAAATTACCTTGTGGTCTGTCGTATATGACTTTTAAATAGTTCCTCCAGTTTGAAGTCTTTGCAACAGTCGGCCAATTTTGAAGTTTATTGTTGGTCAATTTACGTGGTTTACGCCGTAGAAACCAACAAATCTAATTTACTTCTGGGAGCTATAGTCTGTGCAGTAAATTGGACAGCAAGTTTTTAGCCGGGAATCCGATTGCAGAGTCATTTGACATTGTTTATTAGGATACTGGTTTATATTTATAGAACTGAGTTACTTTCTGCAGGTATTGATCCATAATTAGACCACAACAATAGGTTGAAAACACAACCGGCTCAATGCGAAACCGTACAGTTGCTCATGACGAGTTCGGACAGTCACAGTACGCGAAACTCGAATATGACGAGTCCGTACAGATATTTTGAGAATAGGTGTCATAAAATGCCACATAACTTTAGCTACAAATTACAAATATCAACTATACTTCTCATGCGCGTTTTCTAGAGTTTCATGGGTCGTGCTCAAACGCAAAAAATATAAACAACAACAAATGTAAAAAATGACACTTGAGTTTTATCGTTTTGTAAACAACCAGTGAAATCTCTTTAGCATAGTCAGTATAAGGGACCGTCCCTATTAATGTAATTAAGGTCACATTCAACGATTACTCCTCCACTGAGTGCATTCCAGCAGTTGCAAAAAGTAACATGTAACAAGGTAAACGATCTCATGAAGTGCGCCTTGTTCGGGAATTTTTACCAATTTTGCTCATGAATACGCGGTACTCCTCATGACCAGTTCAAACGCGTAATGCAGGTCCCCACACCGTGTTTATGTTGCTTTGGGTTAAGAAGATTTTTCATGTCCACGGCTTGAACATTACGTCAAAAACATGATTGTCAAAGATTTTTATTAGTGAATTTGCTTCACCTTGCAACGTGTCATAGATGGACATTGTATCAGCGGTTTACTCAATACTTTTATGACGAAATTACTACAGTTGAGCTTGCCCAAACTAAATTCTAATCATACTACACATTGACAGCAAGCGAATTGACTGATTTTAAAATTGCAAAATAAGTTTCACGGCAATCCTGTTTCGTGTGCAACAAGTACGTAACTGCTAAATCATGATGAACCCAACCCAATGAGTAGGAAAAGTCCGTGAGTATTACAACACGTGACTAATACCCTAAAAAGACGACCAAAAAGCTAGCGACTTTGCTAGCTCTTGTTCGCCAAGAGCAAAATGGTCATGGATGTGAACGGTTTTAAGTGCCACTTACACTGACGACGGTTTGAGTTACGCCAAAGCTGGTTGTGTTTTCGCTAGCATTTCGTAGACAGACAACATAGTTTACCGCAAAAGACAAATCTGAGCAGGGGCATTTTTCTTTCCTTGTCCATTTTTATTCTTTTTGCCCACACAACACAACACACCACACCAAGACACAACAAAGCACGAAACATAATAATAATCTAAGGTTATGCAGGACCCTATAAAAATGACCAAATTCGGCTAATCTTATAAAACCATATTTCAGAAAAGACTTATTGGATTGATATAACACGTTCATTTCCATGTAGTATGCTTTAAGGACTGGTTTCAAAAAACGCCGTTAGGACTAGTTTTTAAAATGTTTCACTTTCGCATGGGGGATTATCAAAATAAGAATTTTACGATGTTCATAAAAATTCTTTAAATTTTCATAAACGAAAACGAAATGATATCTTAGAAACCTTTATGAAAAAAGACATGGTCACGTGACCAAATTAATAACAGATTGGCAAAAAGTCAAAAATCAAATTCTACAGAGTTTCTACTTTCAGAAATACTCACTTTTACGGAGTTGAAATATACAGTGTTCTAAATACTTTGTTAACTACACGGACTTGGCGATAAAGTCACGTGATCTGAAATGGACGGCACGTAATAACGGGTTACTGAAACGGACATAAGAATGGATTTAAGGGAGAGGGTAGTGTCCACTCTGCTTGGCTGTCAATGTTGAAATCTTAAGTGATACACTTTGAGGTTTTAACTTATTTTCCGAACTTGGCGGCGATGTCAACCTCAACAAACTCTAAAGCGTTTTTTGAGTCGTTGGTGGCTGCAACCTTCTCGCTAAGGAACTCATGTCCCATCACAGTAGCAAACGTTTTGTGGCCAATTTTACGGGCTTTAAAGTGTCTTAAATCATTTTTTGTTTTTGGCAGCTAATGAATACCGGGAAATGCAGTTTTGAGAAATATTGTGAATTATAAAAACTTGATATATAATAATGATTATCACTTTTCATAGTATGAAGTCATGTAACCTCGATTTTTTTGTCTGTCACGTTTCTTGAAATAAAAAATTTCTTAAATTACAGAAGTATTTTAAACATGACGAATTTTAAAAACTTTTCTTTTGTAAATTGATTTCTTTGGATTGGTCGTTAAGTTAATATCCTATAAAGAGCTCTTGGAAATTGGAGGAATAAAAGCAAGTTTGAGGTAAAAATCAATTTGTAACTTGAAATATTTAAACTTGTGAGATTTTGCGCTTGCTTGGTTGAACGTCATATAAGAATAAAAGTTCAACTATCCTTCCCGATTGCTTCAGTGTCAACAAGAAGTTACGAGATGTTAGTATTCATGATTAGTGCGAGGTAGCGCGCGTTTTCAAAATTTGTGCAACGGTGACTATTTGTGCCGCAAGAACATGGAAGTTTAAGAAAACGAATTTCTTTAGGAACAATACGACCCTTGTCCCTTTTGCAAGCTCGAATCTGAAACCTTAGAACTTTCCGTTGAAAATAGAAATCCATGTGTTCGCAAGAGGTAACCAAATTCCGTGTTACTAAAAGCGGAATTTTACATTTTGGGAAAATATCCGAACCAGGATATGGTTTCAAATCATTCATTCAACAAATCTCCTGAAGAAGACTATAACAAACAATGGGAAATTTTAATCCGTCTTTTTGTCGATCGTACTGGCTAGTTTATGTGTACTTGAATATTTTTTCCTTTTTAGGTTCCACTACACCGTACGCGGTTCTTTTATTGAATAGGAGGAAATATTGCGAAACGAAATCAACAAACTTAAAATACCGCCCCCCGCAGTACGACAGCCGTCATCACAAGATAGGCTTACATACTAAGTGAAATTCTAACATTATTTTTAATCGACCTCGAAGTCATGTCAAACACGATTTTGTCTAGCAACCGCGAAACAGTCAAACCAGTATATCTTATATGCAACCAATGGTTACTGCAGTCATAAAATATGAGAGTACAAAAAAATTGTAATACTCGTAAACGCTACCTCTTACGTTAGATGAATTTCAATGTACGCAGAGTCCCTTAAGTCACAGAACAATCTTCTACAAAATCATGAAACTTCAAATCATGGCAGTGTTAAACGTTTATTAAAATGAACAACTTAAACATTTGTCACCGGTTGGAACTAACTGCCACCAAACATCTAACTACTAGTTCATGATTCATTCTATCTATATATTACAATTCAAGGATAACGTTTAAACATACAGATCAAAGTGCGCAGACGTAATATATTCTAATTACAAAATATCACTGTACTTATGATACATATTATATCTACACATCGCGCAGAAACACGCGTTGTTCAGTACTACATAACGTTATTCCTCCAGGTACTGAAATGTCTTCACCACACCTGTAAGACACTCCACTACAGACACCTGACCCGGGGCCGGGAGACATAAACCAGNACCAATCAAATTTGTTAGCCAGTTGACCCTGCAGAGCCGCTGGAGATATTTGAGTGTACCCAATTAGTTTGACCAAGCAAAGCTATTATCAAAATACAGAGGTTTCGTGATAAAAGCCCTGTAGTGGAGGACTATATGTGCCGCGACAGCTGACCAAATCAGCTTGAGATGAAATCACAAAAACTATGTGTTCTTTTTAATTTGAGATGTATGAATCGCTCTTGCCTGCAAGCTGAACTACGCTGAAGTTGGTTTGGATTATCTCGTTGTCAAAGAACTTACTTTGTAATAGGAAATTTCATCAAACAACTGCGGAATGTCACCAGGGTCCTTGATTGGTGTTGATATTGGATGGGATTCCAGTAAAGCGTCGCGTATGAATACCTGAAGTACGTCGTCCACAAGGAGAAGGTCAAACTACAGGAAGAAATTCAAAGATTAGATAAGTCAAATAAATATCGCATTCCACCTGTCTCATTAATTTCATTACAGTAAAGTATGGTCTCATTTCAGAGGACACAATACGATTTTTAATAATTTCTAATTTGGAATTTTATTAAAGTCATTTAATGAAGTTGTCTAAAACCGTGTTTGAAAGCAGAGGCGTGAACAGGGTGAAAAGGTTACACCATTTGGTAACTCGATGGTATATTCGTCAATTTCGGCAGTGTGTTTTCCAATATCGGAATACGGTGAAGCAAACACATGGTTGCATACATTTGACCAAGCGACCGCGGCTTGCACTGTACTTACCGAGCCCCAGTTAGGAAAAATATGGTCAGTAGCGAAGTACATCAATATGCTAGCAAAGGCTTCGTTCAACCAAAGATCGTCCCACCAGGTCATCGTCACTAGGTTGCCAAACCACTGGAAAGAAATAGCTGTCAATCATTCAGATACTTTTTAATTTTTGCACCAATCACAACAAAATGGTGCATGTGGTGTTTGCGCCCGAACATACGTACACACACACGCACATCCGCGATGTCTGTCACAAATACGTTATGTTCCATGGGCCCTATGCGGTCCTTTGATCGACTGACAGCGAATTCAAAAATGCTCTCTCTGAACCGCTTATATTAATTAAAAACTCAATAATGCGATTTTAACATAAGCTAGGAGTCAGTTTCGTGAAAAGTGACTGAAGACTCAAGTCAGAAATTGATCTTACGCTCCACATAACTATTTCGGAAGAATGAAACTCTATAAGAATATACACCTACTTGCTGAGATAACTACTTAACGTTATGGCAGATTGTGGTGTTTTCATAAGTATTTGACTAAACCTTTTTGAGCAACTGAGGAAAAGAAAAAACAAATTTCTGTCTTAAGTCACATTCATGAAATGGACCCCGGGTAAGTCCAAGCTTCTTGAACGCATGCATTATTTTTCTTTCGTGAGAGTAAAAATTCAATACATTATTTTTGGAATACTGATAGAGAACCACCAAATGGCCACCACACCAGACTCAACTTTACTTTTCATTTAGTTTAGTAAAACTAATGTACATTTAACACATAGATGTATGGAATGGACTTCCTAAACGACCTGTTTAGATTGGAGACACGTCACTCTATGTTCTTAACTGGTGAGAACAAAGGAAGGAGTATCGTAGATTGCGAGCATCAATGAATAACAACACACTTCACGTCTCAAGAAATCTACACGTTAAGAAAACCAGGGACGGAGCTAATACTTTGACATTTCAAGCTCAATTCTGATAAAGGTAGAAGTTTTTCCCATTGATCGTCTCTAAGTTCTGACTTTCATTTGTCATTACCACCGATTAATACACGACCACTGATATTTCATTCCTCTGTCTCTGATTTGTTAAAACACAGTACGATGACTTTCGTGCCTCGATTGCGAAGTGATGTCAACCGAGCCTTGTCAAGGTTCCGGCCGCCCGCTCGCATTCCAAGAGTTATGTCGGGGGCTACGTTACGTAGACGCAGGAACCTTGCCACGCATTACAAGCAACGTACGTGATCACACTAGCACGTTGCTTCTGTTTTGATAAGCCTTCTGTGATTCGAAAATAGAAGCACAGCTATGCAGTAAACCAAAAGGAAGTGTTCTGCTCGCATGGTATTGTGAGTAAGGAGCATGGGGATCACAACACCCCGGTTTATTCATCTGGATTACGACTTAAGTAATGCCAGTTAAGGTTGTAAAACCCTTCTTTCTATGCTCAGCTAATTTAAATACACAAGTTTGCCTCATCTTTGACGTATCCCAGCGCTCGACACTTAGCTAGACCCCAAGTCGCATTTGGGGAATTGGCCTCTGTTGGCGAAAATCCTCCATCGCTAAACGAAGTCTAAGGTCGGCAAAACTGTCGTTCGTCGATCCGTCAGACTGGTCGACTAAAAAATTTCGTGCCGCACTCCGCTCACGAAAACGTATGCCGCGCAAACCTTTAATTTCTCTCCATATGTACCATTCATTCTCTAACTCAGTTCCTGCTGCCAACGAAGATAGAACTCATACAATGGGGTAAACTGAAGGCGTGTGCTTCACCAATCATCCTCGATTTTTGCCGAAATATTCCGGCTTCCGTATGTTTACTTCGTGTCGTAATATAAGCGCGTGTGTAAATATAGATTATTACGTGGTGAATTCGTTATCCCCCGTTATCTAGAGCCCGAGTGGATTTTGGAGAATTCTGCAAAATCCACGAGGGCTCTAGATAAGGGGGATAACGACTTAGAACATGTAATAATCTATTAAAACCACATACTTAGTGAGAAACATTACTATGAATCGATCTACCTTTCTCGACTCGCCTCGGCTTTTTAACTACTTTCTACGTCAGAGGCCCGGGGTCGGAGGTCGTGACCTTTTAAGAAAAGCCGAGCTATTTTTGTCAAATAATGCTTTCACTCAAAACGAATTGAAAATTTAAACAAAAGCGAATTTGTAAATTAAGGTTTAGCAACTATTATAGCTTACTACACATTTTATCACGCTAAACTTCGACCGGGAAATATCGTCTGCTAAAGTAGGTTACCAATAGTAACTGAGTATAATGCTCAAGTTAAAGGATCCCGACGACACGATACCCGCATTCAAATTGGAGATCGGTGATTTACAAGTGAGAGAACACGAGAGAAAAATTTCACAGAATTAAGATATCGTTTTTATGAAAATTATGCGTCTTATTTTTCATAGCGTATAAATAGCGGTACAATGCCCTTTGCTTAACATGCGATTGCTGCGCGTGCTCATTTAGTATTCTATTTTCACGTTCGATGACGTCAGCCGCTGAGTGGCGGCGACTCGCAACTCTTGAGGCCCGGGTTCAAATCCGGCCTCGGTTTCCCGCCAAAATGTTATCTCACTAGTGAGATAACTTTATGGGTTATTACACGGTTGTATCTGCCATTTGACGCTAATATTGTGGTATAATGCGTTTTATCTGCTGTGGTTCAAAATGCACCGATTTCACGAAATAAACGGAACACTTGTGAACCAAAGGTATTAAACCTAAGAAAAATGTAATTTAAAGTTTGGAAGTTAACACAAACTTTGAAACGAATTTCGGGGGAATTACTGTGTTATACTCGCAGTGGCTACTTTGTAGAAACTTTTTTGCCAGGCCGCCAAACATAACCTGAGGTCGCCAAATCGAGTACCGCACCCGTAAGGAACTAGAAGACAATGATGTAAACTATACTCAAGAGGCTGGACTCGAGACGATGACAGTGCATCATAGCAGGTAAAAACACGCCAATGTAACATGAGACTAAAAAGTCAGAGGAAAGAAGCACCAGTGGAAAACAGTGTAAAGCAATCACTTTCGATTTCGGGCTTCGGCAACATCGCTCTTCCGAAAATAATTAAAAGCAAACTTTTTTGTACCATGCGTATGTCCGTAGCTTGTTCGTTTAATAAATATTTTCTTTCGAATTTCTTTGGTTAGGGGTTCCTTGCATTATACGTGATGTAAACTAACGTGACCAATGCATTTGACAGTCATTTGAAGTACATCCCAGCTTACTGTGTGTGCAATTTCGTGACACATCACAATCGCAATGTTATGTTTGTTGAAGATGGAGGACTTCTCCTCGTCGAACAACAGCGCACTCTCACGGTATAGAACAATACCCCAATTTTCCATGGCGCCTCCGCTGAAATCAGGAATTGCCACGTGATCTGAAAGACGAAGTAGCACAATTAGTTACACTTCATTGAACGAGGAAGAACCTCATTGTCAGTTCTGCGTGTTGATTGGCCAAATATAGAAAATATGAACATCACAATTACTTGTACAGGGTATGTTGCACCTACACAGCAGTGGCGGGTAACGAGTTACGACTCGCCTACATTCAAAGATACTATCCAAGTTTTGGCGATTTCATCCAACATTAGCCCCTTCACATGCTATTGCGTAATAGTTACTTCCCCGTAAAGATGGAAGCATCGTTCAGTAAAAACTCTGTCATTACTGTGTGAAAAAATATCGACCTTGGATCCATTCTTTAAGGGTTGGATGAGGTCTACATAGGGTTTGTTTTATTTCAAAGTTATGAGTGTTAGGTTGGCCTTAATATTCGTTAGTAGTCATAATGTCAACTTAACATCCCTTTAAAAACAGGTTTAAATGAAACTCCAACTCCCGACAAGTCCTCGAGTATTTTATGTATATTATACATCACCGATCGTAAAGTTAATTTACTGGTGATCACAAAGCGGAAAAATATGAAAAGCCAAGGTAGTCATGCCCAATAATGAAAGCTATACAATTGCTTTAAATCTGGGGTTGTAATGGAAGTGCAATAATCCCTGAGGATGGTATGTTCAAGAGAGTACGAAACCATTTATCAATTTCATAATCTAAAGCAGACTTGCGTAGAGGGAGTTGGAATCAAACAATAACATGGTTTCGTGTGTTGTAAGTTAATCACCGCTCACAAATTAGGCAAATGTATTCACGCACAATTAGAATCAGTGTACAACGAAATGAAATTAGACAGGAACAGCACGTGACGTAGAGAATTATAGCTGGAGAGCTTCTCTCACGTATTCCTATGTAGATTCCCTTATCTTTGCGGATGGTAATCACTAATTTTATGGACCAGACCCATGAGGCCCTGAAAGTTAAACTGCCAGCAATGATTTGCTCTTTACTACTAACCATGTCACGACATTTTCCGGGGATAAATTCTTACATCACGATACGCGGATTACTTCATTGCAATGCAGGAAATTTGACAATTTTTACAGCGTTAGCGCTGGAACACTCACTCGCCGTATTCAAAAATGCATCAAAAAGCAGCTTGGTCGCTAGGAAATTCAGAATCATACCTGCTTTTGGAACCAACTCGGGGATACCAAAAAAATCCTCAAAATAGGGATATGCTTTTGAGGCCACCTCCAGGGCGTAGTCCGTCTGATGGAATTGCTGCTTTGGTGCCCAGATACGGATCTAAAACAAAGGATTCAGTTGTAAATAAAACTTACGAGGCGATTTTTCATCCTCGGCATTGCCGCTAGCAAAATAATCGTATCTTATGCGCTGACTTTTAAGTTAATGGATTAGAGGCTGAAATCCAAATTCACCGAATATTTGGGATGTAATACATTGCAAAGAATCACAATGTTTGAACCGGGTACCAAAAATACACAAAGCCGTGTGTGTCCTTTGTATTCTCTATCACTGAAGGCAGAAAAGTTTAATCGCGGTCTCCAGAAAATCTGTAACACTGCAAGTCAAAAACCTGTGACCTCAACTTCAACTCCGCTAAGCGCATGGATCGCAGATTGAAAGGTGGAATCAGGTCTGCTGCGGTTGTATCTGGACGTCCGAGAAAACGAACAACGAACTAATGTTTACGGTCGATCGTCGAAGTTCAGTTTCTGCCTCCTTTTGGCTATGTTGGGAAATATAGGGCACGTGTCCCTCTTCATTACGAACATTTATTGGTAGCACTGAAAAGTTTTTTTGAGCCACAATCGAATTCCTCCCCAATCCTCGCTCACGTTCGTGTGAAATTGGCGTCTGCTGGATTGACAGGACATTTTAAGATTTACTATAAGTGCGGATACTCATAGCATTTTTAAACTCTTTTTATGTTTTTTTTTTTTTTTTAAATAATGCCGTTTGTTGCCCCTTTGACATATTTCTCTTCCAACCGTGGTTGTGTGCTTAAACACTTTACCACTTCCTGTCGGCAAGGCGAGTTTTGGCTGGAAATTCAAGTACCTTCAGGCTTTTTAAGTCTGGTCGACATCCATTGTCGTGCCGATTTTTGAGTAAGGAGTGATTTGGCTTTCTGAGTGCGTTGTCTGCTGGTACTTAGGGGTCCCATGCGAGTAGTGGTTTTGAGTTGAAAACTACCAAATTTGTGTATTTTTTCCTCGTTTTTCTTTACGTTTAGCGAGAGCATAAAAGCAAAAAAAGACAAAAGAAAAACACTTTGAACACAAAAAACACAAGTCTTTAGACTGTAAGCAAGCTTAATATGTAGCCAATAACTTCATATGTTTCATATTTTGTGTTTTTTTGTAGAAAAGAAGTAAACTGCTTTCTCTCAGATCACCCTGACTGGCAAGGCAGAAATGAGGAATCAAATCTGTTAACAACGGTCGTAAGACCAGCCTACTATTGTCAAAGCTTGCTTTGCTAATTAAAAATACACTTGTTTGAAAAATCGTTAAATCGTGTCTCAAAAATATAAAACAACCAAAAATCAGAAAAAGCAACGATTCGGTGGTGAGCTGGAAGCACAGGAGAGGCACGCGTTGTACGTATCCATGTCGATAAAATTAGTACACTTATAGATAGAGATATTTTTTTTAAATATAGAATCACTAACTCATACAGATAAATCTGAGGCAAAAAATTATTTGTAGTCCTTTTACATCACTTTACCTTGGAACAAACTTTGACTATATGAATTCAGACAAAATTATTGTGTGTGCTCGACTACAAGGGCAAAGTTAAATTTGACTGAATGTTGCATGAGATTCCAGTTGAGTGTTTAACACGTCATTGTACATCGTGTTAATGTACAGTTTTAGTCTCGGCTAGAAGTTCTCGGACTTTTGCATTATATGACCAGCATTCTTTGTTAATTGGTTTGGTGTCTTTTTACAAACATGGGGGTGGCGAAGGGAAGTGAAAATAAAATGAAAATGTTCAGATTTATTACTAAAGATAATGTTGCATGGCACCAGCTTAGGCTGGAGAAGTACTTCCGGGTACTCGCCTTATGACGACAGTTTTGCAGTCATTTCCCCAAGAAAGTTGTTCGGGTTTGGACTTTTGTGATACACTCTACTAAATAGTTCCAGGCAAGAACTATCTCTGAATAGAAATCAAAATATCCAGAGGCTGAACATTTTGATGACTGTTCTTGATAAGTAAACAAACCACCTCACAAAACGTTTTTAGAGTCTTTGCACCTTTTGTTTAAGAAATTGAGAAAATGAATTTAATTCATACAAGCATTCCAATATATGTTTTACAGAAATCTTCTCTATGATGAGAGCAGAAATTTGTAACGAAAATAAAAACACTAGTCAAAATGAGAGTCAAACAATAACTGATTTAAGTAATGCAGGGTGCTTGGTTTCAGAGAAATGGGTCAAGTTTAAAATGGGAATGACACTGTTTAGAGCTCTTTTGATAGGATCAAATTGATAATTAGAAGAGCGAAATGGTTCTTTCATTTCTGTGCAAGTGTGATAAACACGAATGTTTATCATTTCAGACTAATGTTACGAAGCTTACCAGTTGTAGAAATGGCCTGTAGTCTTGTATAACACTGAACGTGACAAGTGGAGGAAAGAGTTTTACAAGAATTGCATGACCTCTGGTGATGCCAAACTTAACTGGATCCACTTTCGTGGGATAATTTGTACACATGCAATTTTATTTAACACTAGGGTCAATGGGGAGTAGTTGCTTTGTACATTGAGTTGTTTCCGTCGACTTCATCTCTGTCTCCTCCTACCTGTAAATCACTTTTTGCTAATGTTGTTTCTCTGTAGGTATAGTCGCTTACAACAAATCCCAATAAATACGTTGACATTATCGGAGTGGTCATGAAGTCCCGTCGAACCCAGTTGTTGGGTAGAAACGATGTTTTACGGACAGGCATATTGGATAAGGCGATAAAACCTACAAAAGTCAACGTTCACACATGACTAAGAAAAATGACTAAAAAGTTTCCGCCTAGCAGATGCATAATACTATACGTGAGCGGTGTCTCATGAAACTTAGTTGCACTCAATCCGAGCACAGGGTCTAATATTTTTACTATTCGAAATAAAACTCGACTTATTTTTGGCATTTTCTATCCAACTTTTCTACGAGCACTAGATGCATGTCTATTATTCTATGCTCGAGTAATTACTGGCTTTTATGGATGACTTTCTAATTCTACTATTATGATGATGACGTCAACATGAAGGCTAAACGTTCGAAACTGAACTCGAAATTTTGAGTTTTCACTTGAAATCTCGAGTTTTTACTCCAGTTCGTAACACGAACATAGCATGCGCGCACCCCGGGGAGGATGCAAGTGGGCAAAAAGGTCCGCCTGAGACAAACAAAAAGTTCGACAAAACGAGACAAAAGTGCACTAAAATGCCAAGAACTACAAAATTCGCCGAAGGCACAATTCACAGCTCTGAAGGTACCTCGTTTTTTTCTTTTTGTTAGCAAAAGGTGCACATTCCCAAAAATTCGAGCCCCCCAACTTTTAGGCTGGGTGCGCGCATAAACAGGGGCCATCAAGAACAAACCTGGAGTGGAAACTCTCCTGCATAAACCAGAACGTACTGTATTACGTAACAAGACACGCTTATATCGAGTTCGCACTAAAAGTAAAACAGCAAATGCCAAAAAATATTCTCGAGTTCCGTTTTGAGTACCAAGATTGGCCCCGTTCTTAAGCTTCATACCGAATTAAAACAGGCCGATAAACCTACGATTAAAAGTTAAGTTGTCTCGCATATGTATATTGAAGCATTTTGATGCACACCAAAAAAAAAAAAGAAATGAAGAAGGCGTAGCAAATATGTAAAAACTGTAGCACGGGGTTGGCATTTATCAACCCCACCTGCGTGTCATTGGTCATCAAGTTCCGTCTTGTTCGAGTACGAAAGATTTTAGGTTAAGCGTGTAATTATAGATGTCGCGCTCATCGCGTTTCAGTTCATGCCCAGGAATCAAGATTTGTTCGGCCCAGGAAGCTAGCACAGCTGACAAGAAATTAAAAAACAAATTTGTAGCGCCGTTAAATAAAAACATTTACGAATGCGAACTGCGAAACAAATTTAAGGAGTTCCATGAAAATAGCTTATTTTGCTGTCTTACCTTGCTTATAAATAAGAGACACTGCAAACGTAGCCTTGAGAGCGGGTTCGTCAAAACAGGGGAAAACCTTGCGGGCATCGACAGCCTGAAGCTGGGATGAGACCACAATCCTGAAAACAAAATGCATGCATCTTTGGCTTTAAATGCGGAAATTTTGATTGAATTCTTCTTTAAAAAGCAACGGTGTAATCTTTCAAGAATTTTTCGGCGAATAGATTTCATTAAAACTGATGCATGAATATGATACTGTTGTAAACAAATACGACCATCAAGGAAGATGACATCAGTGGTTCAGTTAATGCCACACCACTGTACAAACAAAAACAGCCTAATACTGACTGAGGGCCCATATAATACACGACATAAGAGATAGACCCTTAATTGACAAAAACTACAAGGCAACATATTGGCTAGACGCCAAAAGTCATTTACATTTAGAACCAGTTTCTCCATTGAATAACGGATATCAAACGGGTTCTCAAAATCTGGAACCTCTGTCTGTAAGCTACAGTTGCCGACTAGACGGTAGTTCATAATCTTTTATACTAATCATTATGAGAACCTGGTGGCAATGAAGGTTAGTTTTACCAGCTATTGTGTTATCGTTAGCAAACTTAAGATAACAACAAACAACTGGTGACAGTGTGGTCAAGTTTGTATTTTCGCAGTCAGTGATTCACTGTCAAAATAGTTGGTTGTCTTTTGTCCATCATGGCGAATGGTTGTACGAAAACGCTTTTCAATTTTAGCATCGGGTATACCGGATATGTGCAAGTTTGTTTTGTCAAATTTCAAAAAAGGTGGCTTGCACTAAGCAGCTATTACAAAAAATAACGTTAAAATATTGAGCATTTTTACTATGTCGTAATCAATATTTGAAAAATGATAACTTGCAATTTGGGCAAATATTTGCAGAAGAATCTATCTACTGTTCATCTGTTGTGAAAATGAACCTGCCTAGGTGATATCAATGATTGCGGTGTTTTAAAATAAGCATTCTGAACTGTGCTCAGAATATACTTAACATTTCATCAACAAAATGTAAATCGTTTTAGCAGACAGAGTCAGTTCACCTGTTCCATGACAGTGCATTTGGCCTGGTTTTTCTCATCAAACCGCTAGGCACCTTGATACGAAGATTGAAATGTTTACCGAAAGTGATCTTTACTTCGAGAGAGAGACATAACGTCTGTTTTTAATAATATGTTACGAGCTTAAGGCAAACATAGGGAAGGTTATCGATCAGCATATTTATTTTCCAAAATCTCATCGTGATCATTGCTACAGGTAGGATCTACGTAAACTAAGAGTTTTTGGAACGGAAGAGGTATGAGGTATCGTGTCTCAAGAGATGTTGAGTGGTGATAGTCAATGATCGATAATCAAAATCTGGATTAACAAAAGTGAAACCTCAAAAAAGAAGGCCGTCATGTAATAAATGTTGGCTAATGTTGAAGGATCTTTTACTTTGGGTTGACGTTTGCGCAGACTGTCATGTACTTCTAAAAGAGAAATTATCTGTTTTACCGTTGAAACACATTTTGGATTATTTTTGCATGGAGCAGGCTTCTCTGGCCAGGGCTATAAAACAGCAAGAGCAGATTTTTATGATTTTTTTGCCAATCACCAATCCTCGCCGTTGTCTGTCAGACGTTCGCTGAAATCAAGGACGGTGATTTTACCAGTCAAGTTAAGGCCAGCACACCGCGGGGATTGCAGGTTCGCTTTAGAGTCCAATAGCGTCCCTTTAATATCTATCGCGGTGGAATTTTGGTCAGCTGCATAAACGTTGCCTGCTCTTTCGATTTGGTGATCAGCGTGATCTCAACTTAACGTGGCCATGTTTACATTTCAGATCATCTCAGTCTAATGTAGCTCAACGGATATAGATAAAAATAAAACAAAAAGGATGTGAAAAACATCTTTTTGTGCGTGAATGTAACTTAGGACCACTCTTTCGACATAAAGCGTGCATTGCGCATGCGGGAAAACATTAGTGAAGAAAGTGTTATGCTTGGGGGGTCGCAAAATATACACAATGCTGCCAGCGATTTTGGTATTGTGTTGCCAGATGTTGAAAATGACACATAAATATAAGAGTTTGATTACAACTGTTAGTTCAATTGGTTCTCTGCGCATTCCATTCATTGTCGTAAACTAATCTTCTGTAGAGTACACTTTAGGGTTGAGTGCGTGCGTTGATGTGTTTTTAAAATTTGATAAAATTATGTCGACGGTTATGATATCTAGTGCGATTAGGGCTGCGCTCCAAAGACGCAATAACTTCACAAGTAAAGTTAGTGTGATCACGTGATTCGATTGTGATGCACGATCATACGTAGTGAAATCTTGCGTGATCTTGCGTTTTCGCGAGATTCTTGGGTCTAAGGAGGTTAGGTCAGGCCTGGAGGTTTCTACAAGTGACTGATAAATACGTTTAATGGAAAAGTGTTTAAACTGTAAATATACATGTAAGTGACACCCGCCATTTCAAAGTAAGAAATAATTAGCTTATGGAATTTCTTAACATAGCGTTCCACTGGACCAAGTTTCTGGCAAAAAAAGCGAGATCAGACGAGATAACTACTTCTTGCGACTCTTCGTACAACAATTAAGACAGCATACGAACTGGAAACCGCAATTATTTGCCAAAATTCGTTGATTCCTAGTTGGGTATGAGCTTAATTTTTTAAATTTCCGCGATGAGCCCCTCTACTTTTAAAAATGATGTTTGATTTTGGCTACGTACCGCTATAGAGCTGGTCTCAACTAGTTCCTTGCTCAGATTAAAAGTGGTTTTGGGGGTTTTGAGCCAGGTCTCGAGCAGCAGCGACTTTACAGTTCTTCCAAAGACAACATAAATGAACAAACTATGTACATGTACGAGCGGTCATGCTGCGAGGACGAATAAGTCAGGAACCGAGCGGTGATTATGACTAAACCCTAGTATAGGGTTAACACAGCCAAATGGAATTATGTAGGGTTGAGAAACAAGTTAAGTATGTCCAGCTTTCCTCACATCTAGATGTATTCCACATCTCGATGGGTCGAGATTTCCATCAAGGATGACGCAACATTCAACAAACGTCTGGTATCAATGTACCGAAATACTTGCAGTTGACGTATTCAACCATTTTCGATCGATGCATCGAGCGAAAACGTTACCAAACAGCGCAAATTTGAATGACATGATGTTGTTACTACAGGCTTCTGTACACACCAGTAATATAACTTAGTACGTCAAAACAGAATCATACTAATAAGTGTTTTGTTTAATAAAAATAGGACATAGTCGCCGTTTCCAGGCGCGGACGACATGGTTCTTGCTTGGCGGATTGGTGTAGGCGAAAATAAAAATATTCCAGTGCCTGTGTCCGCAAATATCAGGAAACCACAGCACATATACTTTTACCAGTTTGACTAACCTGAACGTAAATTCCATGCAATTATGTGAAGTGTCTATTTTTACGCTTTTACGAACACGGCGCTGAACTCTGTGTATTTTTTGTTGTTCTAAAGGTAATTATCAACTATGCGCCAGTTGTTACGTTTTTACACTTCTGAACACGCAGCGTCGCGTTTGCAATAACGTGCCCATGACTGTCGACGTCGTACGACCGGTCTTACGACTTTCGATAAAACGGGCTTCAATATCCCAACACTGGATGGTTCACGTCATCGAAGAATGTTGCAAATGGAGGTGCATGGGCGTGGTGAAACGGCTCTGTCGAGGCCAATGATTACATGAGAGCCAAAATGTAGATTTGCACATAAGACGTGACGCAGTTTCATGAACATTTCCAATTTTATCTTCACTGAGAACGACTCGAATCGTTTAATCAAAATACATGTCTGTCACAAACTCGCCACTCTTTTAATAAAACTCCGGCCCAGATAATTACGAATTCCGATTACTAAATACAGCACACCAGTGCAATTGTAAATTGACAGTGACTTCACTTCGGGAGGGTACTCATCTTTATTAGAAAATCCACCTATTTAGAGAGTGGGTATTACTGAAATGTAGCCTATTTGCAAGGAACTCCCATGAAAAAGGTTGCCCTTCCGTANCTTGAAGACCCTTATATTCGTGCTACAAACTCGAGTAAAAACTCGAAATTTCGAGTTCAAACTCGAACTTATTGCTTTAATATTGGGTTTACAAACTGTGAACTAAGGGCAATAAATTATCTACGTAAGTTATTGTGTACTCGAGCATAGAATAATAGACACTTATCTTGATTTCGTCCAAAAGTATATTAGAAAATGCCAAACCTAATTTCGAGTTCCATTTCGAGTAAAAAGATTGGAGACCGAGCCCTGGTGTCCTTTTTAGTGGCAGTGAAAGGGTCAAAATATGAGTCAGGAGAAAGTTTCTATGGTCGTATGAAGCGTTTCCGAAGTAAAATGGCTCCAGTGATGTTTACGCAGCCACGCAAAACCTATTGAAAGCTGCACAGTGCCACCTACAGGTGGGGATGTTGAATTATGGGATAGAATTGTTTTTCTCCTTAACTGAAAGCTAGTGTATTGCTCCTATGGAACCATTGCTTGCGGAAAGTGGTCGTGAAAAGTTACCTTTCTGAGCGGCACGTCTCGTATACTTCCTTAATGGAAGTGCCCCCCGAGCTTCACTTGGTGAAATTTGTTCATCTCCTGAGTATTGAGACCCGCTGTCAGTTACTGATTCACTGATTAGTTTCAAAACAGATACCTATAATTACGTGCCTGACACACGACTCGGCGTGCCAGGCGCCCTGACCAGATGCCTACACAGTTTCCTCGTTGGCAGCATTTATGAAACCTTTTGTGTTCATTCCTAGTCAGACTTGTTTGAGGTAAGCAGTTGATATAAAACGTGGATCTTACGCAAAGGAGGCATGCAAGAATATCTAGTGTCATCGTCCTGTGAGCACGTGCGAGGGTCACGTGAAGTTACTTCGAAACAGTTACGCCAAAATTGTGTCAAGCTCATGCTCACGATTAGAGTAAAAGACATTTCCAGTTAGTCAGAAATCAATTGACTGTATCAAATGGACAGTCACAAAAAGTCAGTCAATTGACTTATCGATTTACACCTTTGATAACACGTCATACCATGTCACTACCTCTTTCATGCTAATAAAACATCGATAAAGACTTTTTCTCGTTTAGCTAAATCATTCGTGACGATTATCCCTATTCATGAAATGTTGGTTTCGATATGGTTGGAGGCATGTATTGCATTGCAGCAAAGGTACTACATGAGAAGCGGTTTTGCAAACTGAAACAAGGTCGAGGCTTGAGGCAAATTAAAAAAAAACGAAACAAATGAAGCAGGCGGAGGGGGGCGTGATAAGCATGTGTTTTGACCGTTCTATTCCCTGCATTAAGTAGCAGCCGGAAGGCATTAACGTCTTCCTGGTAGTACGTGGAAATGAAGATTTCAATCTTCATTTCTCAATTCCCTAAAGATACGCTACGAGCGGATTTCACCTTTGAAATAGCATCAAATACTGCAACATCTGTTATATTGCATTTTTCAGTCAACAGATAAGAGCTTCTGAGAGTCATCTCTGCAATGTAAGTTGTCCCCGACAGTTAAACTAGGATTTCGGTAATCCACTGTGACTATTCTTCATCCCCGTCTATTCTGCGACCACCCAGAGTATAAGCACAGTCATCGGACCCGAACTCTAGACTATGTTCAATTGTCTCATAGCTATTGATTCATCTATAGTGTATTGTACCCATTGATCT
Source organism: Phoronis australis (assembly GCA_002633005.1). Taxonomy (NCBI): domain Eukaryota; kingdom Metazoa; phylum Phoronida; family Phoronidae; genus Phoronis; species Phoronis australis. The sequence continues at coordinate 28,061 of NMRA01000829.1, forward strand.
ACAGAGACAAGACAAGTAATGTAATAAACGGAATATAAAGCTGGCGTGAGATTCCAAAAGGATAACGTCAGTACACCAACACAGTTCAATGTGTTGCGGGTGATTGGCGTTGAAGTGAAGTGTTCATTCAGGACAAATACCATTAGACCCGGCTCTCTGAAAGGGACTACGACATCTAGAAAAATCGTCCAGCGTTTTTTTCGTTTTATGCGCTGTAGTTGTTCAAGTTTGGCGTCTCGGTATAAGGTGTCCCAATATAAAGGGGGTCACTGTTGATCAAAACTAGAAAACATTAATTACTGATTTTAGTTTTTGTCATCATATTTTGAGATGTTGTGGTTAGCAATGGATGTACAAAGCACTAACTATTTACACCTTAATCCAAGTCAACTTTGTGATCTATCGAACACCAATCCGATAATTTATCATTTCCTTCCACTGTTCAATCTATAAGTTCACCAGTATAGTCTACTTACTAGTAAGCCCTGAAAATATGGCGGCCTTCTTTCTACAGAGGTAGTTTGGCTGACAGTGTTTTCCCAGGAATTCAATTTCACACAGTCGGTTGTTATAGCACAAATTGTCCTGTTTCTTTCAAGGACTTCACTGTGTAAGAAGTAATAAGGTGTTCACAAATCATTTTTGTCATTCAGCTTCGAAAATAATTCTCAATAAATGGAGCGTCCTTAGCGCCACCTTGTGGCAAGTCATTGGATACGCCGGTAGATAGGACGGTTTTGACGCCTGGGATTAACTCGCAATGCTCTAGCCAAAGATGTCAGAATCACCTCCCGTTGACGTTTGACCAATAAGATAGTGTGCTTTGGTCACGTGATATTATGCACGATACAATGTGAGTTGACTCCGACACGACCTAGTTAAATTTATTATATTCATGTTAATATTGACCAATAAGAGACCAGTTGATACAGCTAAATTTGCGATGAATTTCGGTCTTTTTCATGTGCCGTGCGTCATTGGTTCCCTCAACTGACAGTTGTAATGTTAACAACTTTTGACTCTGCACAAACTGGCACGTGCTTCCGAACTCGTCAAGTCGCCCTACTGAATCGTCACGAGGTGATCCAAAGGGTATCACTTCCATACAGGCAAAGACTCCTTGATAACACGCAGGTGGGAGCAAAGATTGCTAATGACCACTATCACTTTCCATTGTCTACTGTGAGTGGAAAATAACTTAAAGCGATGAACATATTTCATGGATTAAAAGTTTATGCACACTACCTAACTTCAAACTCATCACATTGCAGTGTTTACTCTGTTACAAGACGGGCACGTGGTTATTTAATAAGAGTTGTGTGTTTCCTCTGCAGATCTGACGGGAAATCGGGTACGAACTACTAAGCAATGTATATAAAATGTGCCTCAAACACCATGATGTTAATTTTTAAGCAGAAAGGCAGACCAAGCACTAGTGCGCTAGCATGTTGTCTTGGCCTTGATGACTCTCATTTCTGGGCTGATTCTGCAACGGCTGTGACTGACGCCACCAACGACTGATAAAAAGTGTTCTCGCATTTTCCAGTACCACGTACAACTTTTCTTATAAATCTGCCCGTCTGTATGTATGCCTGTATTTCTGTCTGGAATTTTTACATGAGAATTGCATGATACATTACAAGTACACCTATATTAACACAACCGCGACTGCAGGCATTAATTGGAGATTTTGATAGTAGGCGTTTTTATGTTATTTTCAATAACGTCAGTCCTAACCATCAGATGTCACTTGAAGTGAGTCACACAAGGGACAAATGGGGGCTAAAGTGCTTAATGTAGGCAAGTCGCGATGATGGCGAACTATTCCATACAGGTAATCCATTGTACTGTTGAACCCTTATAAACACACTCCGTATACGGCGTCGTAAACGGCTGTCGTATACAACTAATCGGAGTGTGTAGACAGTGCTTCNTGTCTCGATTGTGCTCCTCAAGAAACCCGTTTCCATTAGTGCATCGTTTGAAGAGGTGTAAAACGGGAACAGTGTGATTTGTTGTTAGAGTACACTGAGAATAAAATGCACCAGCTCAGTCGATTTGAACAAGTCCGTAAACACTAAAAGAGAGTTTGCAGAAGATGGAACTCAGGGATCGAACAAACAACCGTGTTTATGTGGACCGTGTTCTTTACGAACATTAGGGGAGGACTAAGGAGAAAGAGGGGGTCCTTATAAAGAGAGAGGGTGGAGGGGAAAGGAGGGAGGGGATGAAAGATGGAGGTAGGGAGAGGGTGAGGGAAGGAGTGAGTGAGGGAGGGGGAGGCAGGGTGGGAAGGAGGGAAACAAAGAATACAAAAACATGAAACAGTGTGAGAGTGTGGAGATGGGCTACCAAAACTACGGTTTGTAGACAGGACTAACTTTGTTCGCTCCCATCACGTTGTTGTCCCACGCCTGTTTCCATGGAGATGCAGCTGGGCGAACGCGCTCCCACTGGCACTTGAGGTGTGTTTAACGAACAGCTCTTGAGCCTCAACCATCCGACGAATTTGTAAAGTGGATGGCCCAGACGACCACAGGAGAAAACAAACTGACGTCGGGGGGGGGGTCTAGCTGCGGGACTGGTTTTTGAACAGTACAACACCACAAGTCCCGAAGCAACAACTGGTAGAACGGATAAAGTTTTAATTCAATGACAGTACAAAAACGGCAAACACTAAAACATTTGATAGCCAATCTAGTTTCTCTATTTTTCCCTCAAATATTCTACTGGTAGTTCCTTAAATATCTGAACAGTACGGTTCTTAAAATCGTCTGAACAGCTCTCAATAAAAGTTGAAAACTTAGATTTATTGCAAACATTTGTCTGGTCACCACGCCACCTGTAGTCACATCATGTGACCTAGTAAATACAAGTCTGAAAAGGTTTCTGCTCCAGTTGGGACTTTCTGTTAACCGTGCAGATTTAAGTATTTAAGGTATATATTATACAACCTATTTCTTTTTATCAATTACGTGCTTAAAGTTGATGGACCCGAGTTTGGCGATTTTTGTATGTAATTCATCAAAGCAAAGAATGGCCTTTGATCTGGATACAAAAATCTCCTGAGCAGCACGTGCTTGCATTCTTTCACAATGATAGTGTAATCTTGGAATTTTTTAAACAATGCCAGTCACAGACCAATGACCTCAACTTATGAACTCCGCTGAGCGCATGCTCATTTGTTTATTTATCGCCTTTCGACAGTCATCATTGACCACCGATGACAATGCTGCATGTGACACGGCTAAAGGTCTTGGAAACTTGGAGGCATCACAAAAGTGGGACTGAGTGTCCTCAGGAAAGAGTCGAGAGACAAAACGTTGTGAGCCAAAGCACACCGCGAAAGTCGCACGCCGAAACATGGAATGTTCTGCGGTAAAAGCTGGGCGTGAAATGAACAGCGAATCTGGCAAGACTTTATTGGATCAGCAGGTTCACTAATTAAAAACAATGAATTATCATTAATAATAGCAAAACAAGGACTCAGCAATTTTAAGTACATGCGCCAAGCTGTAGTTTCAGGTACTACTGAAATGCATTCAGACTCGACCTAAAGTGCTCGTTATTAACGTTACTCAAATTCCTGCAATGTAAACATATATCTCCCTCTGACTAGAACTTCAAGTCACTGCGCCTACTCCATTTCCAATATCACTAATTCCGCCCATGTGTCATTCAACATGAAAATCCAAAGATTCTGAATACGAATTTTGAGCTCATAGATTTTAAGGCACATCGCACGTTTGGTATTTCTAAATGATGGTGAGCGAGCAGGAGAACCTTTTTCTTACCTGCAACGCGTTGTGTTTCTGATAATCTGGATTGAGTTCCATAAAACAAAAATTATTCAGTGGACACATTTAATACTTAAATGACGTCAAGCAAATTAAGGATGACGTTTTTTAAAACGTCTAAATATAATTACACTCAGTTCAGTAGCTATGGATTTGTTAATTGTTACCCTTCCCGATCCCGTCCCTGGGAGCATACAATGGATTCAACCGTTGTCGGCGTACACCGACTAATCCAAACACACAATTTTCGTAAAAGTTTCCCCGTGGTTATCTGATTAGGGAAATCCCCTGGATCTGCGAAATTATTGGAAAAGTGCTGCGATTGTGCATTTCAGTTCCTGTTTCCGGGACTAAATCCCGTCACAAACAGTGCCAAACACGCCATCACTAAACCTCTGTTATAGTCGCTTACACAACTTCATTCGTCTCACACACTTCATTTTGGGAAACCACACAAATGATAAAAAATTAGAACTTTGGCTAGAAATTAGGCTCACGGGTATACATCAGAACACTCGAAAGTTTGCGCAATAGCCTTATAAGCTTATTGGCTTAACTGAAATTGGCGTATAGACTAGTGGACCTGATATTCCACAATTTACCGGTGGGACCAACATAGAGTGAATGGCGAAATCGGTTACAAGCCAATAAACCTCCGGCGACTGTGTGAGTACCCATACATGGAACCACGTAATTCGAAAAGACTGGATCACCTGTGTAGTTAACGGATTGCGTGATTGCAAATCTACAGTTTTAGTGCGATCTTTCGTATACGACTGCTTCGAGACGACGGCCGCAGGAAGCCAATAATATATGGGCGTCAGGGCGAAACTGAGGAAACCGACATAAAGGCGGATAACAGTACCGGCGACAGTGGGCAGCCGAGAGAAGGAAGATACAGCAGCAAAACAAGTAGAGGGGAAAAACTTCTAGAGAATACTTGTCAATTACAAGTGCTTTGGGGGCCTTGGCCAAGACATTTTTGCAAAAGGGTACCAATTCTTGCTGTATTGTTCGCCTCAATATCCTTGGAAACGTGTTCTCAATAGAAAACTCCGTGAAAATTTGTTATGCACAGAATTTAGGATCAAATCGATTCAGATTTAAAATTCAGGAAGACACTGTAATTGTACAGAGACCCCGCGCTTGCAAGAACCAATTGACTCTATCCATAGCCATCATTTTCCGTTTTTTATTTGTATCCTTTCTCCTAAAGGGGGCGTGCACGGAGATGTTTTTGTGAAATCGTGCAACCTTTTATGTTCAAGAGGCATGGAACGCGAAAACTCGTAAAAATACAATTGAAACAGATGGTATCGAATCTAATTCTTGGAGATTCAAACAGGAGAGTTATTCACTTTGAATATTGCAAGAATTTTTACAAAACATCGTCAGATTCACTATTTTAAAACACACAAATTATAAACTCTTTCATCCCAATACAGTTTGAAGTTCTTCTCTACTAATGATATATATCCACGTATGCGCTCAATGTAGTCGGACTGGTGGTTGACAGATGGTTTTCTTAATTTTTAATTTGAAACTGAAGAAAAATGCTTTAACATCAACAAAAATTCAAAATCTTCACGAACAAACAATAAAAGTAGCTAGTGAGCAGGTTGAATTGTGTTTCAGTTAGTCTACTTACGCGTTCCAGGCTTCACTAAAGGAAAGTCGCCTGTTGGAAGTTCACCAGGTGACTGAATTAACCGTCATTCTTGTCTGACCAGTGTTTCTAATAATATAGCCTACATCTTTAAGGCGGGGGTATTCTCTTAGAGGGTGGCCAGGGCAAATTGCCCGGTGTGGCTTTGGTCTTTGTGTAGCCATATGACGGCCCAACATGTTAAGGTTTGCAGATTTACATGTTACTGTATCTTCTAAAATCGACTCGTGTCAACGCCCAAACAGCAATATGCGCTAAATGATTTTTGCCATTCTCGTACACCACTCGGTGAATTTTGACTTAAGTTGATGAAATTCGGTCAGAACTTCATCATTTGTCCCTAGTATTTTAAAAATGGCTTTTTGGCAGCTCCTGAAGCCCCCGGCCACGAGCATCCAGAACAGCAACCTTTCAAACTGTACTTTCGAACATGACAGCGGTCCGACTTTCCGAATGGCCGTATGCGACAGTATAGTCGTATACTAACGGAGTGTGTAGGAATGCAGGAGTTGACTGAACCTGTCTTCAGTTATCAATAAGTGAGTAAAATGGTAATTATAATTCACTGATATTAATGTCGATGATAAGCTGATAAACACGAGTTGTAGATCCGACACTACTTTTCAATGACTTGTGAGACACAACGGAAGTTTACCACTAATTGTCAAATATTTGTTTGGCATGGGTTTGTTATCTATGGGAGGTTGCAGTAATGGTTATGTTCGAAAATTTATTGCGTTGCCTGGGGGCAAATGCCCTCGGCAGATCTCCATAAGGTCCAATGTTACTAACCAATATTCATGAGGTTGCAGGGATTAGTCAACGACGAGCACGCGCTCACGTGCGCTCAAAACTCGTTTCCAGAGCCCAGTGATTAATCATACACTGCGTTCTAATACTCGCTGGTTCCCTGCGTGCCGCTAGGTGGGGCGGTAGCCGCGCCAGCACGCAGGTATCACTTAATTTTCCTCGGTAAATTTTTTTACACCGGCGTTTCTGATTGGCTAGTCGAATTCTCAACAGGCAGCGCTTTACGCAAATAACTGGCATGACTGATGGACTGAAGTGTAAATGTGGTCTGTTGTTCAGACAAATCGGTGCTTAAAATTTATGTTCAGGAACCTAGAAATTGTGATTGCGCCTTTGCGGAATGCATCTTTCTACTGTCGATGACTTTTGTTTACGATAGTGTCCTGTATTCATACAGTATGAATAACACACCGATTAAATCGGCCAGATATGTGCTTCAAGCACGCGGCTATTAAACATCACTGCAGAAACGAAATAGTTCAGTGCTGCGACGCCACTTGCATGACAAGGCTAAAAATCGTTCAGTCAGCCATTTTTTACGGTGTTGTAAAGCTAACCAATGACTGCCGAGATTACATCGACCAATGCTAAAGCGCGTGCCATTGCGTGATACCTGCGTGCTGGCTGGGCTGAGCACGCAGGGAACCAGCGAGCGTTCTAATAAAGCGTTCTTGTGAACTAATTTCCAATCGCTTCCGTCCAGATGCGTGCCATGCGGCAAGATTGCGCGAGATTCCCGGAGTGTTGAGAATGTCTACATGCTATTAGCTCAATATTTGGGTGTCGATGATTCGCACAACACTATCAGACAGATTAGCGAAATATAAACCAAAGATGATTTCCACGATAACACGATCCATGTGTTTATATCTGCCACCAACGTTTGACCATACACCACTTTTGAGTAATTAATACAAACCACAGCAGTCTTGGATCGTGAAATGATTGGTGAAGAAGCCTTTTCGCGCCATATTGCATCACCGCGAGAACGCAGAATTGAGGGCGGCGGTGTATTCAATAGGGGACACGGATAGAACACCGTTTTACGATTCTCGCGGTGAGGTGAACGAAAGTCACATGCATTAATGGCACACCGGTGCTCAGAGTGATTTCAGAACATACTGTAACTATCAAATTCACGCGTGTTACCGTTTTAACATTACAGGTTTTACAGTTCGGACCATCTACGGAGAGAAAAGGACAAGAGTCCTCACGGATTATTCATGATTTTAAAAAACATATGGTCATGGCGTGTGCATTTATCGCCAATTAGCGTGGGTTAATTAAGGAAAGGTTTTGCAGAGCAAGGCTCGTGTTGATGTTGAAATGACATGTACGCATGAGCTTAAACATTCTATATCTCATAAAGCGTGTTCATTCTCTTTATTTTGACACACCGTACACAAATAGAGTGTCCAAAAATTGGTCAGCAGGCTAAAATTTCGAAAGTTTCGACTTGCATTCGGATGCACCCACTCCTCGACATCTCGAGTGGTGGGTCTCGTGACTGATGATGCAGCGTGATTCACACTTGTACCTCATACTTTTATACATCTACCATTCTAGACAATTAAATTGCATTAGTTCTTTTTGCGTTTTTATTTTTATTTCACCTTAATGAAAACAAAAACGCAAAACTAGGTTTTGAAAAAACAAACCGTCACTGGCGTAGCCAGAACTTATCAATAGGTGGAGCCAAATTTGGGAATCAATTATTTCTCAATTTGTATTTTTGTTACTTAGATGATTGCACTCATTCATAATTAGTTTTAAGTTTGGTATATATTATTTATCTCCGAAATAAGTGAGCGTGATCGTCGTTCGATCTGACTGCGCAAGCGAATTTTTTCGTGAACGGTATGGAAACTGAGGAATACGAAGCCAATGGAGACTGACGAGATGACCTTACTTTACTTGTTCAGCAAGCCACCTAAACTCTACAGCTTTATCTGCTGACTCGGGCGCTCACGTGCGTACTTTGAGTAATACTTGTTTGGTGAAGAATATTCAAGTTACCCAAGCTTACGCGCGCGCTGAAAATACATTTTCAACTGAGTAGATGGCGCCATGCCCCGTGTGCCCCACCGTGGCTACGCCACTGCAGAAAGGGCGCATTTTTGCCCTTGTCATTGACAGCGAACGACGGCTTTGATGTTTTAATGTTATTGTCGAGAAAAAGGATCGGAAGACAGGGTCAGGGATATCTATTGCTACAAGTATTCCCTTGTTTGCATACGTATGTTGTTTCAGCTTGTCATTCCTCGTACACCAACAAGTTATTTGCACACCTATGACCCGGTGTTGTTAAGCATTTGTAGGTTGCATGCCTCTTCAATTGTTTTATACCCAAACACAGACACAATGCACATACCAGATAGACTGTACATGATCTGAATGCCTCTACTATCGATATCCGTGCCAAGAATTAACGAGTCCAGGTACGCTGCAACTTTCAATTAAATCAATGGGATTTCAGTTCATTGCCTTGGCTTTCCAGGCCTAAGCCACATTTTTTTTTGCATTTGCAAGCGACTAGCGGATACAACTGGGACTTAGAAAAAAGCCTTTGTGGACTGGAAACAGTAATGATTGCATTTAATCTTTCACGGTATAGCCAATTTAAACTAACATGAGGCGACGAGCGAGCGATAAAGCATGTAAAATCGTAGCTTAAATTTTTTGTTGAATTCTGGCTATAGTTATGGTGGCTTGCTTTCAATGTAGAAACTGGTGTACGCAAAAGTTTCCCGTGTAGCTTATTGTTGTCTGTAAATATGTTGATTTCCCCGAGGATTTATGAATGCGATTTAATGGACAGAGAACACGCGTTTATCCAGTCTTGATCAGCTGATGGCCTAACATGCATAGGGCTAATCTATACTGTATATGATATGCAACCGTTGTTTGTCCACAAAACACAGAATGCATACGTTTAGAGCAATCAAAGATTTGAGAATTGCTTAGGTAAAAATCGTCACTTGTTTAGTTTAGAACGGACTATTTCGCCGCAAATTAACTGGACATGCAAGTATTTTCGTGAGTTTAGGAGAAAGCGTTACACAGAGTGAATTGTTTATGCATGCGAGTAATTGTGTGAGGGTAAGACAGCTGTATTAAATTTTTTGACAACTTCATCGACTAACCTGAATTATTCGTCCAAGAGTTAGTCTATCCTTGCTTCAGAAAGAAATACACTACTTGAATAGTTTTCAGTACCAAACGAACGTTTTCAATTGCCAATAACTCAGAGGATATGAAACGTCAATTGCTAACCGGAAAGTTCGCAACAGGTGAGAAAGGAATTTTACGGCGCAAAAAAAAACAATTACTTTACCTGTCGTTGCCACTCTCGTCTTTGTACGAACTTCGATATAATCCCCTTAGATCAGCTCGCAGGAAACCAATAAATTGGCCAAATCTGATGGTGTAGTTGACTCCAGCTTCCAACATCCCTTTCAAATTTATTACGTAGAATTGCCTTTTCTTATACTCTTGTTGGTTGAAAATTTCAACCCGGCCATTTTTCGCACTAAAAATGTCTACTGCGTTTTTATCGATACTCAGTTTGTAAACATGAATTACTACGTGTGGTGTAGATTCTGATACGTGTACATTGATATCCACCGAGCCTGCAAATGTAAAATTATCTGTGTCCACCTTCAAAGTCAAGTTATAAAAATATGGAACTATGTTTTTGGGAAGTCTTATACCACTCCAGGGTAGTGAGGGGTCTTCCGTACTGGGTGATTCGACAGTTTCATATGGGTTGACTGTTTCGCTGACTGCAACTTCAGTTGCGTTGCAATTTGATGTTTTTCCAACGAATCTTGCTATAAGCCCCACACATGCCACAAGTAAAATAACTGTGACGACAACAAAGATGCACACACATTTTGATATAACTATCTTCCCTTTCGCTGAATTGATGGACTTCGAAGATCGATAACTGACGACGTCGTCCACATCAGAAATTCCATTTTCTTTCAACTGTTTCACAAAAGTTTCGTTTTCATACCGGCTCTGACAGCCGTTCCCTCCGTTCACATCGAAGCACGTCTCTTCGTTTGCGGTCATTTTTCGAGATAAAGACCAGGGAATACTGTATCCCGACACAAGAAATATTCTTCACACAGTCACGAAGTTAGAATAAGGACTGCCTAAGATAGTGTGGTCTCTGTCCACATAATAGTAACCATCACATAGTTTAGTCTTTGTCCATGACAGCTTACATTCACAAATGTACCCGTAGGAATAACTCTTTTCATATGACAACTATTGGCTTGTATGGGATATATACGCGACGGCCCAGAACAAAAGTCATATTAAGATCTCAAATCCTTGCATGCTCCACAAAGCGGTGCTGTATCGAGGTACATGTACATCAAGAAACAAGAAAGCGTCGAGGATGATCGATTACAAAAGAAAATTAATCGATTAGGATCAGAAGTTGAGTGCTTAAGCTTCGTTTTTCCAAAGCCGATTAACCGAATGTTTTCGGATTTACGGAAATGGACGGACAAATCAATGGAAAATAGTAAATTTACTTTATTACAATGTAATCAGATAGCTTGATATCAAAATAAAGAATGTAATTGTTAAAACAGACCAGGCTTTGAGATCCGTTTGTATGACAGCCACAGTCGAAAGCAATACAGTGAACAATACTGCTAAAGCTAAAACACAACATGGTAAAGATCAATTTTAATAAAAAAGCTGCATTCCCCTGAAAAACGAAAGACGGGCTCATAATATTCCTTACCGCAACAAGATTCTATCTCCGTTACCAACGAAAACATCGAAACCATTAGCGACTCAAGAAGACAAAATCTATTAGGAATTGCCAACCTTAAAATTGCGAAATCCAAAACGATGCATCTACTCACTGTCTGTTGGTTGAGTTTGTAACGAAAATAGAATCCTATCACCGTAAGGAATATTTAGAGACCAATTTGATGAGAGTAAAACGCCTAATTCGATTTATTTCGTTTTTAGCCAGCTAAACTGGGCGAAATCAAAAAATTTTGTCTCTTTTAATCATCCTTTTTAACATAATTTCAGTTTTAATGACTTTATTTGCAATAGTTCATATTTTTAAACAGTTAGAAAATTTTGTATTTTTTGAATAACTGTCTTTCTGTGTTCACGCAAACATCACCATGCAGTCTGATACAGTTCCTTTGCCGAGGGCTGAAACTCGGAGGTCTATACTGAGACCATTGTCATTTATCATCTTTAAGGATCATTACATAAATTGTACCAAATTATTTTATTGCATTCTTTAGGCTAATGGTCCAGCAATTATTACAGTTATTTATATCTCTTTGTCTGATTGCCTTGTTACTTCTTATGAGCTTGAGAAAATCAAGTCCTGGTTTCATGCAAATAGAATGGTTTTAGAAACAACCGAAACAAAATACATGGTTGTCATAGACCTCCAGTTTAAACTTGGTTATTCTGTGATTAAGGTTGTGTGCTTCACCATCTGATGACGATTGAAGAAATAAAGCGAAACGTCATAGAGATTTTAATTATAACGCTTGTTCTTTGATTTCTCCAAACTATATAGATGACTTTCATTTTAAGTTATATAATTTGGAAATTGAAGAGTCATTTTTTTAATATACTTTACTATTCATGATAAGCTCATGTGGTCGCCATTTCGCTCTGGCACTAAACTCACTTGGCAATTAGTCCAATTATGATGCTGGTGCCCGGTTTGTTGATAACTGATAAAAAATGCAGCAGTTGAAATAACTGAATGCTTAGGTACTCAGCCCTCATCACTTCTCGAAATCAAACAGGACGCTGAAACATTAAGACATTATCTGAGACGATGTGTACTCGTAATACGGCCGACCGTGTAGCAAAGGTACCCCAACCTGCAGACGGACGAGTTCACACTCTGGGTGAGAGGAGATCGTCACTCAGATTTTTGGTGTCACAAATACCATCAAATACGTCCTTCCTTTTGAAACTATTAAGATTATGTAATGGCTTGTCATGCCTCTTTTTAATTAGTGAATATCGTTATGGGGATGTGAGCGTCATAGAGTATTCAAATTACAGAAAAAAGTTGTTACAATCATCACATTTAGTTATTTCAATGCCCATACGGACACCTTATTTAAAGTTATCTCAAACTTTAGTTAGCGACCTCCATTCGAACTCATATATCAAAAAGCTGGCTACGTCAATTAGTAAAGGCATATATTTTTTGAAAGAAAAAAGGACCAGAGATTATAAAAATAGGTTTTATATTTATGTGCCTATTTCATTATTATTATTATTATTATTATTATTATTATTGATGTTATTGTTTTTGTTATTGTTATTATTATTGTTGTTGTTGTTGTTTTTGTTGTTGTTGTTGTTGTTGTTGTTGTTGTTACCTTACCTGATTTTTAAGTCAAAATTTCATTTATAAGAAAGGTACATTCATAGTAAAGTAACCCCTCGGTCGATTTTAAAGGGTATTTTCAAACGAAAACTTAATAATTTGCCGCAAAAACGCTGTCAGGAATTTTCGATTGCTCATTTAGCTTGGTTTTCTGCCAAATTAAGCCAGGTTTCAGTGCCTCGAGTGAAAGTAGGTCAGAGGAGGAGTTTTATTAAAATATGTCAACAGTTCATTTATGTATAGTGAAACGTTAGATTACAGATGGAATGGATGACTTTAGGTGAGGATTTTTCACAAATTGGTGTGTTCTTGAAAAGAAAGTGCCAGACGCGGCGACTCGTTGCCTTCGTTTTCTGCGACATGTTCCCATGCTATGCACACCTCTTCGACTCTATCTTATGGCGACTCATTGAATGAAGGCACTGTGAATTGTAGAAAATGCACACGCCTAGCGGGAGATTCGATTTGATTGACAGTTCTTAATGTATCGTTATGAAATTAGACAGATGTATTCCTGCTGGGATGACCACGACTGATGTTGTTGTTGATTTTCGGACGGGTCCGGTTGCTGTGGCGTCCCCTAGTGTCATTCTGTGCGTCCGCGACTGTATCTCTCAATAGGGAGTGTTTTTTCAGGGATTTGATAGCGTATGGCTAAGACTTTCTGACGGTTCTGATTACCGCTGAGTCCCCTGGAGGCAATTTTACTTTTTAAAGTTTATCTCTCTATCTTCAGAGTTCCGCGACAAATGTTCTTCCTAGGCGTGGACGATTCGACCAATTCTGTCCCTTTTTTCATTTAGGAGTCTGTTTTAGCGTCCGCCTCTCTATCTTCCAAACCACTCAAAGGATAGTTATACAAAAATTGGCAGATATGTTCCTGCTAAGATGACCGCTACAGTTTTCAACGGATCCGAGAATTATGGCGCCTCTTATTGGCAATTTTTTGGCTGCATCTCCTAAACCACTTGCACGATCTTTATGAAATTTGACAAGTGTATTCATATGCCGAAGTGAAAAATGGAGCCTTATTCTTTCCGGTCGATCCAAATACTTTTGTGTCGACTGTATTTTTATCTTCGGAGTTCCTTGATGGATTTTCATAACGTTAAGCAAATAAATTACCATTAGGGAGATAGTCAAGTTGCCCAAAAGTTGACCCTGTAATGTTCTTTACTGTTTTGTTCATTTTTGGAAATGTACTATATCTATTATATTAAGAGAACAAATTGGTTGCACTTGCCCAACATCCAAAATCTTTCGTAATTCAAGATGGCGGCATTATGTAAAGGACAAGGGATTTCTGAATTCTGGAATTAGTATCTTCCAAAAACCTAAGTAACCGAAATCAAATATTGCGTGTCCTTTGTAAATAGGGAAATGTTTCTACGAGTAGTCCATACAGGTTGCATACCATGGATCTGTAGTTTTTGCATGTTACATAGAGGCGTGTGATCACATTCTTGTTCTGTTTTATTATTGTTGATGGTATGTCAAATACTGGACCATGATCTTAACAAAATCAATAAATAATTAACTAAACATATGTGTTCCCATGCATTCATGTCTTGCTATGCTGCTGAGTTAGTGCATTTAAGTTCAAGTTATATTCAATTCCATTAATACCCATTTTCATGTTTGAAGATTAAGAGGATTGCACGTGTTCGAGTTTGGATTGATGCTTCTTCAATGTTATTGTATAAGTATTGACGGCAAGTGCATACCTAGTCGTCATTTAGCATTTGCTTGTCTTACACCATCTCCACCGTCTACTCGTTTGTTTGTGCACCTGATGATGCAAATGAACACAGGTGACTCTCTCTTGAAACAATCTGTGCAGAGCAGGTCAGCACTGCTTCAAGTACAGAGTCTACCGCTGCATGATTGTCTTCCTGCGCTCTACCTGCAGCTAACTATGTCAAGTACAGAACTTTTGAATTAAAGATGTTTTAAGAATTTCTTAGATGTAATTGACAATGTAAATGTTAGATCTGATATGGTAAGATTAAGATGTTTAGCACATGCATTAATGATTGAAAAGGGTAGACACTTGAAACTTAGCAGACCAGAACGATTTTACCCTCTTGGTTTCAGGCTATGTGTCGAGTCATAATATCACTTTGCTACCGAATGTCCATTCTACGTTGACCTTAGGAAACGGTATTTGCCTGCATGGAGCTACAACAATTCCAGTGTTTCAACTCGGTGTATTTTTAAGGGTTTTACATCGAAGTTTGATGATTTATTGGTGTTAAACGATGACTTCCAGCGATAAGCTGACACCAGTAACCCGTGTTGTGAACTGTTGAACAGACTGGGTGTGAAACCAATGACGTCATTGGATAATTTCAACACCTCCGTCTGCCGTCAGGTGTCAGGTAACGCAACCTTACGTGTCGTTATGGAATAGAACTACTCGATCTAAATTGACGCAAATTATGTTGTTTTTTGGTGGCATGCTCCTTTAAGTTGGCATTACGTTTAGTTTTTACGGAGAATGTCAATATCAGCTGAGTTTCGTAGCACCATATGAAGGTATGTCCAATTGGTCTAGGCATCTTTCGCCTTCGGTAAAAGTCGAGAAGAGCGTCGTTCATTGTTTGGTAACTCTTCAATTGATATACGGTAAGAATAATGCATATACAGTTTCCCAAAGCTCAGCTCGGTCGCACCTGACTTTCAATATCTAGTCGAGCCCTGGAATGTTCGTTTCTAAGATCATGAGAACCGTCAGCTTTCCCTCTCCTTATAGGGCATTTTGTCGCAACTTGACATTGCATGAACTTCGATAAAATGGCTTTACTCTCTGGAGCCTAATCTTTGAACTGTTCCGTTTAGGTCCGAGATACTACAGTTCCACTTCTACACTTGAATCTTGGCGTCAACTGGCACCTGTGGTGTTCAATAAACCAAGAGCACTATAACGTCAGTATTGTCACTGAGGATTCTGGTGGTAGTGTCACCTTCCGGCTCCATCGCTTTCAGCATGCAACTGTAAAGTGTGACGTCTGCTGCAAGTCTACTCAAGAGTCTGCTTTTTAATATGTCACCTTCTAATACATCCTTATCGTCCCAACGATCTGGCTACCGTTGGCTCTCTAAGATGCTTCGTGAAGTTGTCGTTCTAGTTTCCATTTGTGTAGAAGTAAAGGTCATTGCCATTTTTAATGACAAGGACAAAAACATCAAGGCAATGGACAGTGACGGATCTACGTTTTCAGTAAGGGGGAGGTAGGATTCCCGCAAAGGTCGAATCCTAGGCTCGTGGCGGCGAGCGGGGGGAGGTCGGGAGGGGGGTTCCCCTCTCCCGTGTAAGAAATTGTTTTGTTTTTGTAGCCAAATAGTGAAATTTCCATGCATCCTGGTAAGTTTCTGGCACTTAACATGTCTCTGGAGTTTTTCTTAAGATAATTAAAAACCCTTCTTGATTTCGTCACATGAACTTGGCTCATAAGTTTAGTGAAACCATATTGTGCACATCTGGGTATGAGTCACGCCACCAGCAAAAGTTTTGTTGGAACATCTGCTTACACACACCTTTTTTAGCATACGAAAAGTCGTATACGAAAAAGTGTGGTGTTTATACAGGGGTTTAGACAACTTCCAAATATTCAAGAGCATAAGGAGCACCGACGGGGCGTAAAAACTTGAATATCAGATGATCGCGTAACAGCAGCCTCAAGTTGTTTAAGAACGAAGACCTGTACTGTTAGTCCGGAAATAAACATGTGTTCTGTCTCGTTACGAGAATATCTGGCGAACTATGGTGCTCTCAGCTCAGTCTATTATTAAAAGCGACAATAAAGAATTAAGTATCACTTTATTAAGCTGAATCACATTGACAACAATTGAAAAACGTCAAATTAACAGGAGTCAAATCATCTGAAAACAGTTTCAGGAAAAAATAACATTCTGTGCGCAGTGGTGAAAAGATATACTGGACTAGTTTGCAGAGGGACCAGATGTACACTGAGAGTACACAAAAAGGCTTACCTGGTCCGTCACGAGACCAAGAGTACATCTGTGGTTATTGTCCCTATAAAAATAGTCGATCTGTCGCGGAACCAAACAGTACTGGCTGAGATATATAGTTTTACAAAGCACACTTTGGTAAAAAAATCACAAGACTAGTTCACCGAGGAACCAAAAGTACACAGAAACTCTGGCCTGGTCCGTCGCTAGACCTAAAGTGTGCTATGCAAAAAATTTTGAATTGAAAACTTCTCTCTAGACACTTTTTAATCCCCAGTGGTTACGCATACGTTAGTTCTATCCTTCTATTGTCTAGACTGCCGAGGAATCTGTATATCAGATCCAGTGGTTTGCTCGTCTTGGAACCATTCTACCCAGATATCTTCGATGTTTGTTCCCAACGCTTGCACTTCGTAAACTGCTGTGTCAATGAGCTTGTAAGCCTCTACAATGTCAGCATCTCGTTTCGCAGCTTAGTTGGTACTAAGACCCCTGAGGTTGCCAAGTCCATTCAGAAGACTTACAAGCGCAACTAAATTTGATCCGTTCATCATGGACTACTTCAAACCTTGACGATGTATCCCAGGACCTATTTGCATCTCTTGCAATTTTCGAAATAAACGTCCCAATGTCTGAACGCTTGAAACAAGTACTAACATCAAATAAATGCCCATGGGCATGAGCGTTTCATCGGGTGGACCTTTCTGCGGAAATTCCCAGTATAGAAGACGGCAGTGTGCTTATTGCAGGTAGAAAGACGGTCGGAACTAGGGCTCCTTAGGAGGCCTATTGAACATCGCACGAGTTTCGCAAGACTTTGTTGTGAAAGAACAGCCTCCCAGCAATTTCTGGTACTGTATACTGTTTGCGAATGCGGTCACTTTGTCAATGTGAGTCACCCCTTGGTCATTCCTTGTATAGACATAACTTGTTAGAGTGTATCTTCAAACGGACTCGCTACCAGACCACGGCGCCAATGTACACTGTATGATATTGTGCAAGACAACTTTACTATGCATCAGTTACAAATGTGTGGAGTGTAACAGAATGACACGGCATGATAGATGAGGTAAAAACGTTGCACGTCAATTCACCTGAATACCAGGGTTGCAGCACCACAGTATTTCCCCTAATCAAATCCAAACATATCTTAGAGTAAAGAAGATAGTTACCGAAAGAAATCATCTATAGAACTGCTGTTTCAGCGGTGGATCCATCTAAAATGCTTGGCTACTTCAGAAGTGTCGACGGAAGCGCGCGCACAATTGATCTCCGCGCGTTTTGCCGATGAGCCACGAAGACTCGGCAATTCACAATGCAAAAAAATATATTTTCGGAGTGAACCCCCCTCAATTTTTTCCAAGTTGGTTTACTTGGGGTTTACACACCCTAGCGGTGCCTTTTTTGTTTTGTTGGAGACGTTTTTTTATTTTTGGGTCCTGGCCCAAGGGGGGGTTCAAACCCCCTGAACCTCCCCCCAGTAGATCCGCCACTGATGGACAAATTAGCGCTGCCTTACGATAACTTCCCTGAACTAGTTTTCCCGGCCCGCATTGTAGTTGCTTAACTTCTGTTTTTTCAATGTGGAATGGCGGAGGACCCTGAGATACCGGTTCTAACGGGTTTTGATGGATTTTAGGCGGTGGTGACGGTTTGAAAAACGTCGGAAGTCAAGCAACGACTCGGGTAGTGCTTCGGCGCGGTGACCACGTTGAGATAATGACTTAAGTTGGAATAGAGGCCGCGGTAAAAGTCAACACTAGAGGACTTTTCTAGCCAAATCAATCACTCGTCTGAGCGCTAGCTCGCTCGTTTCTTACTATCGACAATCGCACGAGAGCCTGTGCTTTAAAGCGTTCTTACAATGGAATTTTGCTTGTTGCACTTTTTGAGGTTTTATACAGTTGGGGGGGGGGGGGGGGGNCATAGATGAAACAGATTACAAGATTACAAGTTAGACCTCGCCATAACGGTGAGCTTTGCGTGTTTGAGGCCGTGCGAACTCGGCCCTTCCGCACCAGTCCTGCGTCTTCGGCGAGTGAAGCCGAGTTGGAGTCTACTCAGTTTGCGGAGTGTCTTGATTTAAGAGTTGATATTCCTGAGAGGTAATTCATAATATTTTATTGAATCACAATTACATTTTCTAACCACTTTAGTGTCGAGTAGTATGCTCATGTCTCGAATTGTAAACCTATAACGGAAGGTTTTACCCTCACCGTCAAAATCCAGTGTGCAGTTACGATCATTCTAATTGTTGTGACGCTAGCTGGATTTTATTCTGGTAAATACTACTCATTTCTGTCCTGTGCGTTTTAAAATTATGAAATCTTTGTACCGTTCGTTAGATTAATTTGATCCAGTGCCCAATTTCAACTTGTGTGCAGGTTGCGGTCGTGCCGTTTTGTTTAATTTATTGGCAGTCAAACTTGGTCGAGCCCAACAGTAACGTCACGGTGTCATTTGTTGATGGATGTAGAGAAATGGAAGGTCGAGTGTGGAGATCTATGTCTGCTCGCTATCCCGGGAAGCGCGAACGCAGAATGTCCTATTGGTGGAAAATAATTTGTGACGTCAGCAGAAGGTCGAGGACACAATGTGCCACGCAGTATAAAGGATGACGTTGTCGACTACTATACACTGCACTGACTACATGCCGGTGTATACTGCGAGCACAGGTGAGAATAGCGAGTTTATGAATCTAAAGAATACACGACGCCGAAGTCTTGGCGTTTCTTTGCGCGTGCAAGAGTGCTGGACTGCCAACTTCGCAACAATTGAAAAACGATGATGTTTCAGAGTTAAAACACAATTTATTGACAAAAATGAATAGCTAATTACGCGAATGAAAAGACAACATTAAAACCAAGCTGATCGTGTGCGCAAAGACGCAAGTTCATACACGTGTCTTGCATCTCGAAATTGCGTAAATCGCAAATGTGCAACTCACTTTTCGTCACCCTCTTTCGACGTATTTTCCAACACTACCACTCGACGAAATGAATGTTAGGAAAATGCCATTTTCTGTCTCAGATACTCGGATACTCAAGCTGTTCCTTTCCGAGTGAATTTGTATGTCCGCGATCATTTCCTTCGTTGGGTAATATTGTAGCACGACGGTTCCTTCAACCACAGTCTTTCGAATACAGTGATATCGGATATCAATGTGCGTTGTCCTGGTAAGCATCACAGGATTATGTGACATCTTAAAAGATGTCACATAATCCTGTGACAACTACGAGTTTCTGACAACGTTCGTCAAAGAGACGATAAACTTTGGTCCCAAACGTGCTGCCATGTCCCACGAAAAGGAGGTATTGCGCCATTTGTTGTGAGGCACTAACGCACGTACAATGCAGTCGAACACATTGAGATCGGGGACTTTTGGCTTTTGTCCATACCATCGTTCTTACGACGTGACGCCCGTGGTGGTAGTCATTACTCGGTTAGGCGCATAGCAGCTGTTGACACGGCCTCACCCCAGTATATAATACTATACTAAGGTGACCATTAAAGATCATGGACCTTGCAGGTTCCAGAAGCGTTCTATTCATCCTCTCAGCAACTCTGTTTTGTTGAGGTGAGTATGGAGAACAGATCTCATATCTGATTCCCTCGAACTTTCGAGATGTATACTCGCCACAACCGTCAGCTCGCAGTGTCTTAATCTTAAGACCCGCTTCTGTATAGTCACAATTGCCTCAAACTCTCGAATTTGCTCATTCACTTGGTCCTTGGTGCGAACGTAGATCTTGATTTGATCGCCAGTTAAAGTGAAAAAGTAGCATAGCTCCTCCAAAACTCACAGTTTGTATCATTCTACAAACGTTACTGTGCACCAGTCTCTCCGTAATTTGAATTCCTTCCACAGGAAATGGGTCAGGTTTTTTTTCCTTCGGCATACACTTGACAAAGTCCAAACTTATCGTCTTTACCTATTGCAACACTGTTCACCAATCCCTTGTCCACCATTTGTCTGATACTCGCTTCATTAACATGACCTTAGCGTTGATGCCTGATGCCAAAATTTCAGTCGGTTGTCATTCTCCGCTGATCGAGCGGCGTTCTCTTTTGACTTGAAGTTAATTTGGTAGGTTTTGTTCAATTGTGGTTCATATGCCACCGTCTGCCCATTTGGAGTCTTGAACCAACACTTGTTCTGTCCAACGTCAGGTTTTGGTCGGTGGCCACTCCCACTGCAAGATTGCTTCGGTATGTAAAGTACGTCCTTCAACATTCCTGCTTTTCCACGATCCAATTGCAGTATGCCATTGCCTGTGCCGAATGCCTCAATTGTCTTTTCATCTCCCAACGTGACAGGCTCCATGTCTGTCAACTGCTGATACTTTGTCAGACTGTCCATCCGGTCAGTACATGACGAAACGCCCCGGAGTCCGTCAGCCATCGCTCGTTTCCGAAGTTGATGCCTATCTTGGCCTTGAAGACGGTGTCTACATAGGTATCGTCACCATATGACTCGTTTCTTTTTGCCCCATGCGCCCAGCCTCCTTCGCGACCTCTGCCTCGACTGTGATGTCCACCATTTCGTTCCTTTTCTCTGTTTGAGCTCCGTTATTGTTATTTGTTATTTGTTTTCAGCAATTCCGGACATTCACGTTTGAAATATCCTGGCTGATGACACTTAGAACAGGTCGGTTCTACTCGCCCCCTGGACAATCTTTTCCTTGCTGTTCCCGCCTTCTGTAGACACCTTCTGGATTGACTGAAGCGCCTTTTGCTGGTCTTCCAGCATTAGAGTTTGTTGGACATCGGTCCACGTAATCATTGGACCTGGTGCTAACAACACTGATCGAAGTGCGTTGTAGCTTGGTGGAGGACTTGCCAGCAGATTACCAAGTTGATCTTTCAGCGATCTCGTCGTTCAGCATCACCAGGCGGTCACAAATCTCCTTCATAGCACGCATGCGTTCCTTGACGCTACCGCTCTCTGTTATTCGCATCTCATTACACAAAAGCAACGTATTTTGCACAGACTTGACGTCGAAGTCCCCGACCAGTCTGTCCCACAAGGCTTTTGGTCCGTTGCAGCTGAACCAATGACAACACCTGCTTACTTAAATCTCATCATCGCCTGGGCACGAACAGACGTGTGATCAATTTTCTCTTTTTCATCTTTTGACTTTCCATTTACGAGAGTCGCCGACCCGTCCACATGGCTCCACAGCTTCTTTCCCTTCAACTGCAACGTCATGCTGTATTTCCACTGTCGACTGTTATCAGATCCACACACCTTTTCAATTTTCATTCAGTCATCGCCGTAAGCTCCGATATTTGACACGTGAAACAAATGATGAAGCAAACAATCTGAATGAATAGGAAGTCGAAAGTCACTGATTAAGAACTGTGAACATTCCGGGCAATTTTTTATGTCTATTGGGAGTAAACAATTTCAAAGGACCAAACAAGAGAACAAACTGTTCGTTGTTAATCACACCAGAACCATAACCAAACAGCAGAGTATATCCGTTTTGTCTGAACGAAGGCTTTTCACCAGACGACTTGTATTCAAAAATAGCTGCAAAGTTCACACTTATCCAACGTGCATGTCATTTTGTAAATTGAATTTTTGGGTGATTGGTGAGTCACGATGCGTTCGTCGAAGTAGTAACGTTGGTGACTCAAAATTCTAGGTTCGTAAACTCGCTATTGTTACAGAAGGACTCCTGACTGCTTTTAGCGACTGATCTACAGGCACGTGCTACCACGTAAGAGAAAAAAAACTGGTCGCGTTCAAAACGGTCGGCAGGAGGGACGGTGCTCTTTTTTCAAATGATTCTAAGTGGAAATTGGCCATGGCGTCAATTTGGCTCTACCGAAACTCCGCGGGATTATGAATGACTGTCCACCTCCCTGGGGACGGTCGCGGGTCAACCTCTTTGTGTGAATTAAGATGTGTAAACGAGCTGCGAGTGACGTGAACAAAAGCCGAAGGCACGACGTACTATGCGGAATAATGGATGACGTCACAACTGCAGAGCACACACCCAATTCAGAAATATTGTACACTGCGAATAGTACCGCACAAGTACCGCACAAGTACCGCACACAGACGTGCATAAGTGAGCCGAAGAAAGGCAGAGTGTCACGAGGCGCATAACAAAGTAAAAGAACGTAGTAGGATGCACTGTGTGCTGCGTGGGACATTAAGGCAAAATTTTACAGCACTGTTATCATTTCTTAATCCATGACTATTTAGTTTCAGGCGGCTACGAATTCGAATAGGCTTCTAACTGGACCCGAGAGGTGCTGGCTTAAATTTGGCGGTTGGATGTGAACCGGTGTTTTCAGGTGGGAGGGCCGTGAGTGTTTTTTTTTTAATTCATTGAGAGTGATCGAAATTGGCCTTGGCGTGATCATTTAGCATTCATTGATTATAGCATTGACTACGGACTAGCGCGTGTCTGCCTCTGTGTCTTCTCGGCACTGGTAGTGTGAATAGACCTAATTCACCCAGACAGGAAGCGCGTTCCAAAACGAGGCTCACTACGATATAACTCCGTTAATGGCTTATCGGCATAGTTGTGTTCCGCGTTGCTCGAACGGCGATAGAAAAATACGGACACTCAACTGTCGTTTTTTACAATCACTAAGGACGTTGAAATTCGGAAGCGTTGGGTCGTTGCCATATGTTCATATTTTGTCGCATCTCTGTTGCAAGCATCGTAACAATTACGACTCTGGCGAATCTTCGGCCAGCCAGGCAGTGTTTTCATGATTACGGTTTGAAACATGATACAATTTTCTTTCCAAAAAGGACAGGGGCCTTATACGCCCTTCAAAAATATTGGAAAAATCCCTCAAAATCCCCACCTACGAGGACTAAAAATTCCCCTAAAGTGATTGAAAATTTACCCCCGAAGTTCAAATCACCTGTAACCACACAGGTGATAATTTGAAAGAGCACAAAATGCTACTTGAGACAGAGCGTATGCGAGCTAGCAACAGGGCGAGGGTACTATTTATAGCAGGGCCGTAGCCAGCATAGCGCAGGGGCTGGTTCGAATTTCTGGAACAGTGGACCTTTGATATTTGCAAAGGTCGACCGCCAAACTTTTAAATCAGGCGTGCTTAAATACATACAGACGGAATTTTTAATCTGAGAATGACTTGACGAAATTTTTATCTGGTTACATTTTTGCGTGTTACTTACATCGCTGGAAATGGGCACAGCACACTATTCTGAAGGTTCACTACTCCGAGGGTTCACTACTCCGAAAATATTTAAATTTTCCAAACCAGGTTTAATTTTTATACTTTTGCATGCAAAAGTAAACGATACTTCGGTTATTAGATGCGATGAGTGGTGTACTTATACCGAAAACAACGTCCGGGTACCATTGATTTCATGCGCATACGAAATTGCCTGCATGTCTTACGAATACGGAAAACTAAGTACGTTCTTGCATACCAAATCCGGGTTTGGCGTATTGACAGATACTAAAAAATGACTTTCCCATGCAGTCTTCTCGTCTCCATTGTTGGCTCGTTGAAGGCCGACAAGTATGATGGTGCTGTTTTTGGTGGGACTGGAAATTGGCCTTGACGTCAGTTCGGTTCTGCATAAATGATATGGGGCCCCATTCATCACCGAGGGCACAGTCATAGAATGAGGACAAACAGATGTGTCTGCTTGGATGATGCATAAAAAAGCTGTGGGAGACATGAACACGGTACACGTCACGATGTGCCACTCAGAATAAAAAACGACGTAACATGCTGCACAAGACACACCTAATGCCGGAATTTATTACTAAGGAACTGAACACAAATTGAGTGGCACTGGGTGAATCACAAGACTAAAGCCTGTGTAAAGGATTGTACGCTGCGTCGCACACGGAAAGAGCAAGAGGCTACAGCACCCAATATTCCAAGTGACCTACTTACTAATCAAGCCAATTAGGTGTTATTGGACAAGAACTAGGATTTAGTGTTGTGGCCGTGGTTGCAAAGATACTAATTCTACCCCATTTGCCGACGTGGGCAAAAAGGTCCGCCCATGAGAGACAAAAAGACCGAGAAAATGGGACAAAACACTAAACGAGCACAAACGCGTACTTCACAGTGGTGCCTCCATTTTTTTAGTTCGCCCGCTGTTTCGTTAGCAAAAGGTCCACAACGTCAAGAATTCGAGCCCCCCATATCGAAGGCTGGGTGTGCGCATGTAATGTTACTTGAATAATTTGAGACGTTGAAAGTGAGTCTCTGAACGAGTCTGGCTGTAGTGTTTGATCACCGGCCAACTGGTTATAGCACCAGTCATCGTGTTTTGTGTCCATCCAAGTAGCGGGCGAGGCCATCGCGTTTTGAAATCCGGTCAAAACGTTTGATCACCGGCCATTTGGTTTTGCTATCCAGCCGACTGGTTTTGAAGTCCGGTCAAGTGGTTTTGAAGTCCAACCAATAGTTGATTCTGCCTTGAGATAGGTCACTGCCGAAATGCTCACAAGTCCCAACAAGGTCGAAAAACACATGACGAAAAGTTCACGAGAGCGACATGAAAATAATGGTAGGAAGGTAACGAAATTCGAAAACTGACGCAAAGTAGTCGACATAGGAGCAGCAACCTATACTGGTGAGTAACGAAAGTTTAAAAAACTCCAATCACTGCTACAGTTAAAGCTCAGCCGTGAAAAAGAAACTCTGAGGCTCATAGAACACGCCAATACCATTAGGTAACAGTATATTCATCTTAAGCTATTTATAATTCATACAATTTGTGTTAACATTTATGGGACACCCAGCACATTGACACACCGTGTGTGTGTGTGTGTGTGTGTGTGTGTGTACGTGCGTGCGTGCGTGCGTGCGTGCGTGCGTGCGTGCGTGCGTGCGTGCGTGTCGTTGTGTTTGTGATTGTTGGCCGCCGTCAGTTAAAAACTAACTTNTAATGGTAGGAAGGTAACGAAATTCGAAAACTGACGCAAAATAGTCGACATAGGAGCAGCAACCTATACTGGTGAGTAACGAAAGTTTAAAAACTCCAATCACTGCTACAGTTAAAGCTCAGCCGTGAAAAAGAAACTCTGAGTCTCATAGAACACGCCAATACCATTAGGTAACAGTATATTCATCTTATGCTATTTATAATTCATACAATTTGTGTTAACATTTATGGGACACCCAGCACATTGCCACACCGTGTGTGTGTGTGTGTGTGTGTGTGTGTGTACGTGCGTGCGTGCGTGCGTGCGTGCGTGCGTGCGTGCGTGCGTGCGTGCGTGTCGTTGTGTTTGTGATTGTTGGCCGCCGTCAGTTAAAAACTAACTTGAATACTGTGTGAAGCTGCAGAACCTCGTGGTGTAATGGATGCTCTCAAATCAACGACAGCGCTGCCATTGAGAATGAAAACACAAAGGGTTTGTTTGGACCGTGCCCGGGACCGTTACCTTCATCTGAGGGCATGTTAATCTCTAATTCTGGCATCATTACTGTCCTGTAGAAATTGCACTAAATTCTGAACTAAGACTTCCCCTTGAGCTATACGTTGATACGCTGTACTGGCTAATGTCCCTGCCAGAAGAGTGAAATGCAGACGCGTTTCTTTGGTTCACGAAGGTGCGTTCTTCCCAAACCTCCGTGGGACTTATGATGGGTCTCAATCCGCTTTCACGATCCACTTTCATTGCGTCACTTTGATTTTTTGCCAACATTTGAGTGGAAGAAATGCCGTTGGTATCTTTAGCCATTTCTGTTTCAGCTATCTTCCAAATCGGTCGAAGATTTGTACCATGCCACACGGCAAAGCGAGACAATATGCTTAGAAAGAGTATCTCAAGCGTTATCATGGCATGGTTTATGACTGAAAAATGAATAAAAAATATTGAGCTATCAATCGGTCTTCCTAACATGTTAAAACACAAGATTGTATAAGAACATAATAAGATATGCCAGACCATAACTCCGACCGTGCGATTAGCAGACGCAGAAAACAAATAACTAGATAAAAACACTCCACGGAGTGCAACTTGGCGAAATTTAACGAAACCAAGATGAGCACAACAAAGACGATTGACAACGCATACAACGAAATCCCTCGGAAATTATAACTTTTAGTTTAGACGAGTCTCCAATCCCCTCGGCTGACACTATGAAGGTATTTGATTCGAATGCATATTTCTGTTTAGAAAGTTTTCACTCCTGCATTTGAATTTTTACCTAATTTTGAACTAGCGAACTAAAGTATTCACATGACTCATTGTCACTACTAATTGACCTATCGCAAGCTCTGCCCCCTTGCGACATGTCGACAAACAAACAATAAATTTTACCCGGCAACGAGTCGGGTAAAATCTCGACTTGGCAACAAAGGTGTGTCAAGAATGCTGCGTTGTGATTGGTTAGTGAAGCCGTCACTCAAACTCCTGGCGATAGGTCAGTTATAATATGACGTCATTGGCTCAAAATCTGATAGTACAAAATGGCAGTTGATTTGATTCGTCTTTGTTGGAGAATGGTAAGAAGGGGCAAAATATTACCAAGTAAGACCCTTAGGGGCTCCCTAAATGTCCTACGGGAACTTGATTTAATTAGTATTGTTTTTGATTTATGGCTCTTTCACAATTTTTTAACAAACCGTTGATGGACCGTCAGCTCTGTTTGAGATGAATATTGGTTATGTGAAACTTCGCACTCAGTTTCTTGGATTTAATACGTAGGGGAGAGCGGGGCTTGTTGAAACACTGTGAGTGTTGCCATTTACCCACGTTACAAGTAATTCTGCTCTTCCCTACTACTTCAGGTTTGACAATTTTCATCCCTCTGTCTCATGGACCACAAGTGCGTTGTCATTAACATTGTTCTTATCCTATCAATATGCTTCTTTTCTCAAGAGCTGCTCTTATTTTTCCATTTGCCAAAATTTTGCTCATATGAAAAAAAAACTTCTGCTCAGCCGCGTTTGACATCTCTGAGTAAAGAACCACACAAATATGCAAAAGATTTAATGAACTTCTATACCAAGTACACAAACCGGAACAAACAAATGCAAAAAAGTCTCACGCGTGCGCGGCGCACCCTCAGCGGCCGCGAGGCGGGAGTTGGCATTCCAGTTCTATGTTTAAGCAGAAATTACGTCATTTACTCCGTAAGCCAACACTAGCGTGAACTATCTTAGTCATATCGAGCATATCAGTCTGTGCGCAAAATAGTTCGCTTCCGCCATTTTGCTCAGTACGTGGCGCTTTTGCAAACATGGTGGCTCTCTGTTCTTATCTTAAGCAGTAGCCCGTTTCTGAATCAATGTGCTACAAAACAACTGTTGTAAGTGCCGTCTCAGATCAATCCCCGAACCGGGAATCTCGCCTGGACCAGCCATGTACGGTTGTACCGGTCTGTATAGCAAGCCAGTGATTAGAGAGTGTGAGGTTTTTGTTCCGTTAATTTATATTTTTACTTATACTTTTATGTTAAAAGAATAATTTAAAGTATCACTTATCTTCAAAGTGTGTTTGATTTGACTTTTCTTTAGCTGCTATTTTTCTTGGACGTAACTTAAAAACTCGTATTTTCTTTTGATAATTTGAGTGATACCTAGTCGTTTGAATGCCTTGATAGTTGATTTTCAGATAAAGTGACATCTGCTATTAATCAGAGCTTCGGCTTTTGACAAGGACTACAAAATTATTTAGCCAACTCGCCTGTTTTTCACTCTCAGTCAAAGAGCTGTGTGCGGCGAAATAACTAATAACTATAAAAGTGAACGTTCAACAAAAACTGAAATGCAATATTTAAGAACAAGAAAATTGTATGACAATAGCAAATAATACTTAAAAGCAATGATAACAGAACAGCTTTTACGTAATTTTTTCTTTCCTAACTCAAGCATGTATCACCAGGGCAACTTCCCATGTCTAGCGTGAACACAACGAAAGCTGATTCCCGTACACTAGCTGGTACCCGTGCGAAGCATGGCTTCCCCGTACACTAGCTGGTACCCGTGCGAAGCATGGGTTCCAGCCGGCGTGCTAATAATTACTTAGCTAAAACTTTATTCGGCATCTGTGAAGGGGGAACGGAAGACGAAGGGTGTTTTTCATGAAATTGATATAAGACTTAAGACAGATATTTGGTGTTACGATCTTACATAACGATTGCTGAAAAAAGGATTAGCACTTATGTGTATATTCTCGCAGGCTTTGCACTTTTGTATATGCGAAATTTAATTATTTTTCGGAAATAGATACATGAAGCGTAAGACCAAACTTCTGTCATAAAGCTTAGTCACTTTCTTGAAACAGACTCCAGGGTTCGCATGAAGTGAATTACAGTTCATGATAAAAGAATTACATCCCATAAGAAAAGAATGTCGTTAGTGAGAACAATGGGACGCTATTAACTAGAATGCCCGTATGAGCTATGAAGGAAAAAGATTGTCGAGTTGCGCAAACGCAAGAATCTCGCGTAGGAAGTTAAAATATGTGATCACGTGCTTTGCTTGTTATACTTGGGAAGTCTCTTGTTTTCGGGAGATTCTCGCGCCTACGGAACGCACGCCCGGTTATGATAGAAGGCATAAGACGTTTTTATTCCTGTTGTTGACAGGTGACGAAAACTTACACGACGCTTCGGCTCGCGAGGTCAATCCTAACACGGGGTTACATCTTATAATGCGGAGGCTACGAAGAATGTCTAGAAGTAAAGCCTGTATAGAACAGCAGAGCACATACAGCAACGCTTGAATTTTCTTTCTAGTCCTGTAGCTTAGTTGCTGCTCCTCCGTGAAACACTGGTGGACCGCCCAAAGCCCGCCAATGGCAGTGAGTTTTGAACAGGCCAAGAAAATCTCAAAGAACAATGGCGGGCTTTCTTCCTGAAAAATACATTGAGAGTCCCACTGTTTGGCTCGGAAGAAGTTAATAAGGGTTCTGGTAGGAATTGAAAAGTGGTCGTGTCGTAATGTTTAGAAAGCGTTTAAGACCACCTCAAACATCTTGAAACAGATTTTTGGTCCTCCGAAAGCACGCTAACACTCACTTAAAACTTGTTAGGTGTATTATTTAGCTAGATGTGGAACATACCACAGAAGGCAGTTTTTCGTCAGTCAGCACTACGGAAGCAAGCACGCCCAATGCATGAATAACAGGACTTTGAGTGACCACTATCCGAGTTATTCGAACGCATCTCCTGTCATAAACAAACAACTGTACATTGGTATTGTGATTGCATTAACTCTTCTCTCGACGCTCAACCAATTCACCTCGACGATCACAGTGTCGGTGACCGTTCTCTGTACAAACACTCTGAGACACGGCTAGCGAAAAGCGGAAAAATAAAGACCAAACCAGTGAACGATGTCAGTCTACATACGAATCAGTGCCACGTATTTCCTTGTCACACCAAGGACGTTCTCCTTGCATTCTCAAGAATTTTGACGGAACGGACTAAAACTGAGAGGAAACCGAATAAACGTTGGAGACAATTGTCACATGCAATTTGCGTAAGAACCCTGAGGACGGTGTCGACGTCTGATTTTGGACAGGGTTACCTTTTCTATAATTCCCTATCCATTTTCCTCTTAGTGCGGGTTCGGACGTTCTGGGAGCGAGTTTAGTGTGACACGGCCTATAATAGCATCTCAAATTTAACTGTTAACATTATGAGAACCGACAGAACAGACCAAAATTGCTTAATATTTTACACGTGGCGTGTGTTAACGGATAGTACAGTCACGTTTCTTACGTTGTTAGTCCACAGTTTGGAAGACATAGGCAGCACCGGAAGCATGGCTGAAGTTGGTTACCACGGACGATACACTTATCAGCATTTCGCTTGACTATTTCCTCATCTCCTCCAAGGTAGAAGTCAAAGAATAGGTTCATGATATGATACTGGCAAAGAGCGATGAAACTGGAATGACGGAGAGGTGGGTCTAGTGTGAACGGCGTTAGGTTCGTACATGTGGTGTACGTTAGACCATTTGGTATAATAAGTACAGTTTGTGCAGAGCAGAAGGCTAATAAAAGGGTGACAATCGCCTTACCAATGCTTTGCAGTGACCCACAGTTCTTGTTCAGCCCTATAATGGATCATTTCATTGCTAATCTAGCACAAACTGAGGTGTCACAATTTGTCGATCAGGGTTTCCTCCTGTTGCAACACTGAGATATGACAAGACTACTTTTCATTTAGTTAGCATGTCTGGTGTCGCAATTCATCAAGTCAATATAACAATTGATGGTCATTGTTCGGTCTTTCTCAGTGATAATAACCTACTAAAACGTGATTTCAGGAGTGGTGACACGACAATCGTGTATATCCTGAATCCTGTCGTGAGCCATCACCTCCGCTGCCAGAGCCTTCACGTTCGCGCTCTCCGAATGGGTCAGACGGTTTAACCACTGTGTGGCAGCCTCGTTCTCCATCCACGTACAATCTCAAAGCATAACTATATGTACCTTTTAAACAAACCTACAGTCAACGTATGACACTTAATATTCTTAGTATTCTTTCTGGTGTTATTTCGCCAGCATTAGTGTTCTATGAACTAGGAGGTCGCTCGCTTTTCAAGCTAAGTCGGCCGAAGTTGCCGGAGTCTCCGCGGTTCTAAACTAACTGCGCAAACTTTTCAGGATTTTGGTTAAGATGGACGTGCAGTCAGAATTGACGTTCACGTCTACTTAGGTTGCGATATTACCCTACTTACAAGGAGCATATGTATTCAATATCTTTAGTTGACCTTGGCATCATCATTGCGAATAGAGATCCAACACCCATCACCTGAAAGGTATAATGTTTGAAACCATGGGATATGTTTCGTGAAAAGTGACTTAAGACTAAGGTCAGAAAATGTGTCTTTTCCTCGCATTTTGCTATTTCATATCCTTACATATAATTTTGCCATCACTTAGGAATAACGTACAGTGCACAAATTATCCGACTATTTAACCAAAACGTGTCGTGAGGTACATGTAAGACAGAGCAGGCAGTGGGTATGTTTAAGGGGTGATATATATTTAGTCAAGAAGACACAGATCATGCAAGGAGAATAATAAAAAGCAGAAATTGCGAGGCATTGTATCTGGGTTATAGACAGTACATAGAAGAAAGTATTACTCATAGAATTATATAACTAATATCAAAAAGACATTACCAGGAAGGGACAACTCGCTTAACAGCCATATTCGGTCTCCTTCCCCAGACTAATTCCATCAATACCTTCAACTTGAATAGAACACTATTGGTATCATAAGAAAGAATATTTTTTGTATAGAAGGATATCAATTACCTATCTTCATGACCAGAAACAGCAGCATAATTTTACTTTGAAAATGTGATTTTCAGTGTACCCAATCACAAGTTCCCACACGCAGTCTCGGGTATTTTACGAGTGAGTCGT
This sequence comes from Phoronis australis, assembly GCA_002633005.1. Lineage (NCBI taxonomy): Eukaryota > Metazoa > Phoronida > Phoronidae > Phoronis > Phoronis australis. The sequence goes on from NMRA01000829.1 coordinate 60,055, forward strand.
GAAATATAGATGGCGCGTTAATCAATTAACGCCTCATCAGCATGTCATATTTGCATGTTGTAATCGACATTTTTTCGAGATTTTCGTCAGTTGGTAGGTTCAGATGGTGTCGATGCAACCAAAGGGTCTCATTGTGACGGATTTTATCCAACAAAAAATGTGTTGAGGGACACGTTTGTCTATTGGCTCCGTTTACGGAAACCATATTTGAAGTGTTCGGGTCTTTTACATTAATAAAACGGAATATTATTGGATGATCCAATTGCAACAAAACAGTTGAGAAAAAGACAGGTTGGCGTGCTGTTTTACATTGAGTGGGTTCACGCCAATTGTAATTGGTTCAGGCTCTCTGTGTGATCGAATGTTCATTGAAAATATGTACAGATTAATGCTCTGTTGCCCCAGCTGGACTGGCAGCGCCTTCCTGGTAATATCTAAAAAAGTATTCAAATATTTAGAAATGCTATTAAAAACATATTAAAAAAACAGGGATTGTATAGACATGAAAATCGGAAGTGGGTATGGTGATCATAACGTTTGTACTAGACACATGAATACTTACCAGTCCGACATTATGTCCCTTAGGATACAGAAACGTCTACATCGAACAAGCAACAAATATGCATACACACAGCTAATATCTCAAATTTCTCCTTACTTAGTCCATCCATATGTTCTACAATGCACTTACAATCGTTTGTGGCATATAGTTACAACTCTACTGATAAATTCGCTACTCGATATCAGGTGTTTCGAAAACGAGGCCATTTTGGTTAGATTTTTTATCAATGAAAGTGATGTACTCACGGCATGGAGTCCTACCAGCCAACCGGAATGAACGATCATTGACCAGAAGGTATTGGTTCTGGCCACGTATTCGAGGCTCTCGACACAAACGCACAACAATACGACAACATTGCAGACACAAAACCACAAAAGAATTGACTCTGACTGAGTATCATGGTCTGAAAGTAGTTGAAATGCATGTCTCGTGATTCTGTTGATGAAAACACTATGACAGAAATTGAACATTTTTAAGGGACGCTAAATCTTGTCAAGTGGTTTCACCTAAATCTGTGTAAAGTTCCGTAGACGTATAAGTCTTGCTAAGGAACCTAGTGCGGTCAGTTGCTTCGCTCGTAATACATTGCTATATCTGATGAAGTCCTGCCTGTTCTTGCGTTTTCGAGGTAGTCTCGCCTTAACAGAATGCACGCTTTTTTGTTTCAACTGCCGTAGCACTAAAAGTCTCTATAAGTCTCTCTCCTGAGAGATTGAACATATTTCAACTATAAAAATTTCTCATGGTGTCACTTGGATAAAGTCGGCCCTATGTCGGCTGACGCAAGGATAGATCTGACCGAGGCTAAACCAGGATTACTAGTAGTGTCCTTTTAATTCCTGGCGCGGGCACTGGCCAGTGAATGAAACTCTCTTCATCCAGGGTGAGCCAAAGAGAGAGATGAGACTTTTTTAACTTTGATGGAAATTAGTAAATTATACTAAAAACACGCTTCATTGAGGACCACCGTATTGTACAATACGAGGAGGCAGTACAAAATATATAAGAAGGTAATTAGTACATAACATTCATAATACATTGGACATATATTGAAAGATTTCACTATGGTAACTAAAGCATAAATACTTAAAGTGAGAAAGCTGGGTGAAAGAAAAAATAATTATTAAATTGAAATTTTCGTAATTTCGTCTCTTTTATGGACCAGAGCAAGACCTCGTACTAAGGCTCGAATTTAACCATACTAAGCCGAACGATTAGAGCACAAATCTGCAAGTATTCTCGAAACGTGCCACGTAACTGGTCGATTTGCGAGTCATGAGTCGGATACATAGATTAAACCCCGGGCCCAGGAACGCCGTTTTGCATAAAACTTTTAAACTCATCCTATGGATAACTCTTATTGGTTGCGTGGCGTTAATTGCGTCGTAAGACCACAAACTGTCGCTAATACACAAACTGTCGTCATCTTCAAATTGTGACAGTTTGTGCAGACTTTCGAAGAACAAACTCGTTGTTTTTGTGACATATTGGAGTTCTTATTGCAATATTAGTATCACCCCGTTGCAACTGCACGAGTAGATCTAAATGCAGCGCCTACCATTGTTTGTGTCCTACGTCAGTTACAATGGTCACTTCATCGTCCTTGCATCGAAATAATCCTCGCCAACATCGTAGTTTTCACCAATCTGTCAGTCTTGGCACACTGGTCCTGTGTCGCAGTTATCCTTCTCACCCCCGTAGCCATTAAATTGTCTACAATTCCATTGTCTACAACTCCATTGTCTAATTCCATTGTCTACAATTCCATTGTCTGCAATTCCATTGTCTACAATTCCATTGTCTACAATTGCATTGTCTACAATTCCATTGTCTACAATTCCATTGTCTATAATTCCATTGTCTGCAATTACATTTTCTGCAATCTCGTGGCTCGTGGAGGACACCAATCTTTCCCTTTGGTCGCTTCAAGTTTCCCCACACCACCGGTCGTCACGGAACATTTTCAAAGGGACAGCACCATACATCACCCAAACCTGAGAAGACCTCTATAACCCTCCAAAGCGACGAATTGCGTCAGCTTTGATTCTAATGCTACATTTGACCTTCAAAGGTCAGCACAAACCCTCGCAATTTAAGGGCTAAATCAGTTTGTGCAACCTCACAAACTACAAACGATGGCAAAGAAATATTATATTACAGCTTGTGCTTCCAAGGTCTGAAAAACTGTCGTAATTTGGCAATTACTACAGTTAGTGCTGTAGCGACAGTTTGTGGTCCAGCTGAGCCGTCAGTGTCGATATCTGGTGCTCCCGGGCCCTGCTGGTATCAGTCTGCCAATGGAACTGTGTCAAAAAAGTAAGCGTATATTTGTAAGACCTACATTTTCTTCTTTTCTTAACTCTAAGTAAGATTGTTCAACTTGACATTCGTCAACTGTGACACTGCTCAACTGCGTTACCTAAAATGTTTTGCATAAAAATCCGGGAGGACGGTAGTCCCTGGGATTGTACCACGCTGCAGTTCACAATAGACGGAGAAGAGTTACCAGGCATACTGTCATCATTTTGCTGAAAAAAAAAACATTTTCTTCAATTTACATTAATGAAATATTTGGCTTGTGAAACTGGTAGGTTTATATTGACGTAGCCTTGCACATAAAGTTGACGCTAGTCCTTGTCTAGCTGGATGACAAATTTTGACATCAATCTGGCGTCATTGGATATCTTGTACTAAAATAATGAAGCCATTTCAAAAGAATAGAATGGAATAGAATAGAATAAACGAGAATAGAAAAAATATTTTATACCGGAAACGGGTACAAACAATAAACCTTAACAGAGATGCTAGTTTCCGATACAAATAGCAGGAATGTGTACAATGGAAGCGAAGTAAACTATATGACGTACAGATCGATGGTATAAAATAAAAACGAGAAAAGTACCAACTCAGATACAACTGCCAAAGTTTATAAACTTACAGGAATCACAATTATTGCCCTCACACTCACACAAACTTTCGAAATGTTTCCACGAGGTCAAATTCCTCAAGACTCGAAACTGCTGGCAGATAACGAGGAAGGGTGTTCCATATTTTGACTCCTTGACAAATTAAGTCATTGTAACCATACCTTTTTATATTGTCAGTCATAATTGTGAATCACAAGTGGATATTTTGTGCTCACCTGCTACCAATATCATCTTGGTGAATTAAAACTTTCTGAACGTGATCCGTGTGAAGCGTTTTGTCACCTTTTTTACAAATACGTGACAAAGCTCGTGAAAGTATAATATTTATTTTACAAATAATATTGCTCACTTTTCTCACTGCATGGTCATGTATAGTCTGTGTTCCAGTCAAGTGTACTATTCCCGGGCGGTCGTCGCGGTACAACGCCATGTTAGCTCCAAAATTCTATTAGTCACAAATTATTCTGAGGATCACAGATCTGAAGCTTTTAATTGGTCAAATATGCTAGTTTAAAGGACAGGTTTTGACCGTCATTTGCTGCCGGGAATGGGGAAAAGGAGACCTTTTCGAGCACGACTGCCGCCAGCCCTCTCCTCCAGTTAGTCTTTTTGGCCTAATGCAAAAGTCCTAGTTTTATGATTTGAATTGCTTTTTGGCGTTACTCATGTATCTGTAGGGAATTTCTCTCGTCTAGTGCATTTTGCACGCGTTGTTAGTATCTTGTTGCCAATTTCCCAACATTTTTGTTTTTCTTAGTTCCTATTTGTCAGTATTTGGTATTTATTATACTATTTTGTGCATCAAAAGCCTAACATTACTTTAGACCGTCCTCGAAGTACTTTTGCTACTCCTATCCCTACTTCCTCACCTGTCTGAGATGAGTAAGCATAGGCGGATTTAGGGGGGGGCCCAGGGGGCCCGGGCCCCCCCCCCCCCNTGTAGGGAATTTCTCTCGTCTAGTGCATTTTGCACGCGTTGTTAGTATCTTGTTGCCAATTTCCCAACATTTTTGTTTTTCTTAGTTCCTATTTGTCAGTATTTGGTATTTGGTATTTATTATACTATTTTGTGCATCAAAAGCCTAACATTACTTTAGACCGTCCTCGAAGTATTTTTGCTACTCCTATCCCTACTTCCTCACCTGTCTAAGATGAGTAAGTAAGTCTGTAAAGTATTTTAGACGTTTAATTGTCTAATTCGTTCAATTTTGTTGCAAAATAAATCGTTTTTATAGTTAAAGAAATTCTCATGTCATATTGTAAAAAATTGAGTCGCTTGCTGATTGTACGGACCGTGGGAATTATAAACTTGATTTTGATTTACGCCTAACCTACAATAACATCAAATTGTAAATATGTTGTGTGTAATACTGCTAATTTATTGTTCACATTAGACATCTTGTACGTTTGCAAGTTTTATTTAACACATATAGCGCAAAATTTCATGAGTTGGACCCTTGGTAACTAACGAATCTCTCGATAATTGAACGCATTTTCCCGTATGCTGCTACCATGGCTGGCTGCTGAGCAAAGCTTCGAAAAGCGGGACACTCTCGCCAAAAGCGGATTAGTTGGCAAGCATGCACTGATAGCATTAATCGGTTTTCACACTCAATCCCCATGAATCCATCACACAATAATTAATAATAAATGGATTTCTTTCCTTTCACGAGAATATATTTTCACCTTTATTCAAAAAATTTGGAACAGATTCGAGTTGATTTCTTATTGTTACCGTCTTCGGCCGTAAACACGAACGCCAACCTGCATCTGACTTGGTCGCCGCGCCCTCGTCTGGGCAAAGACATTATAGTTGCAGTATCTTTGGCCTGAGCGAAACCGTCGAATGTGTCCCCAATGCATTCAGCTAATGATTTGATTTCGTTGTAAAAATGCTTTCGTTATTTCTAGTAAATTTATACAAATGAATCTAAAAATAAACATTGTTTAGCGGCCAGATGGATGAAATAATTTTTGAGGTGCCTGTTTTGGCACTAAAGCGTCCTTTCCAGCTGCCCATGAACTTTCGATTGGTTTAAGAAAGTATATGGACTATAAACACAATCTCGAGTCTAATAGGTGAACGCACTCGTTTTTATGTAGTACTCCGTGGTTAGGAGTTTTTTAGGGTTTGGTGGACCCAACCCAGAGTGTGTCTCGTTTCAGTCTAAGAGGTCATTTAGTGATCAGTAATTCTACTGATCATGTGGAATTGGTTTTGTGGTAGAATGAATGTTTGAGCTCAGTTTTGGAGTACCGTTCCATTTGCAGAGTGCGTTTGTCCGCCATGAATCACTCAGTGCTTACTGTGGCTCGATTATTCATTTTAAATTAGTTTTTTCCGGAACCTCAAACATCTACGTACAATCTAGCTCATATGTTGGCCCTTCACAAGGTTCTCAAGAGAGGCATCCATTTCTCTGTATACTGGGGTGCATTCCAAGAACTGCTGTGGTGAGATGCCGGTACCTCATTCATGTATGCTAAGTCAGTGGCCTGGACTACCGGTCTGAACACACAGAAGTCCATGCAGTTCCTTCGTGTGTGAAATAATGTTGAAAATGACTTTTTTAACCAAAGGAATACAAAGTAAAGCGGAGATGGCGCCAATTAAAAATGCTGTCGGTATGAAATTTTAGGTGCAAAGAGGAAAATCTTAATTCCCAAATTGTGATTGCCTGCTCCACTCCCTCACCACCCCTTTACTGAATTCTGTATACACCAGTGTCATGGGTCGGTTACTCCAGCTTGCCTCTCAGTTTTAATGTGGGTTGAGCGTAATTAGTTGAGGGCACTTATTGTCACTTTGCACGTGAGGATCAAAAAAAAATAAAACAAATAGCCGTTGCTGTTTTCTACGGTGGCTCAATGCAGACATTGAAACAAATAACATTACGAAAAATCACTTTTCTCCGAGGAAAAAAGCTTTCCGCCGAAATCTCCGCGATGGAAAGGTTTTCTACGCGGCGGAAATATTATCTCCGTGGAGAAAAATTATTTTTATTCGTAGTGTTATTTTTTCAATGTCAGTAATCAGCTACCGAAGTTTTCGAAAAAAATCGTTCCTTCCTGGTAATGCCTTCCTGCCAATAGGTAGTTGGGTGCAGTAATGCCTTGCTGCCACTAGGTGCTTGGGTGCAGTAATGCCTTGATGCCACTAAGTAGTTGGGTGGAATAACGGTTTGTGCGAGTCTTCAGAATATAGGTTATGTTTCTCATGAAAATGGTCAACGAAGAAACCAGAAGCGACCGCTGGGGATCAAGAACGCTTACCCCTCGAGTCCAACGCACTCGTGCACGTGAGGCCCTGGGATTTCTTGCACATGTTGGCTGCGACTTACGTTGCCGGTTCATTAGGCAAGAATTCGAAGTCGGATAAGAATGGGAATATTTTTAAACACCATAGCGCATCCATTAAGAATTCTGTCGACAGAGTTACTAAGTCTATCGATACATTTAATAGGTCTGTCGGTAGAGATAGTGCGTCTGTCGATAGAGTTTGTAAGTGTATCTCGAGAGTTTGTGCAGTTGCTACAATCTATGGTGTAACGTGGCACTTATATAGATGCACCCGCATAAGTGCATTTAGCGGAGTAAGGCTTACCCTGGGGCATATGTTTCGAAACGATAATTAGGGAGAAGCATCTGGTAACACATCAACCTTCACATGAAGACGGTACAAGAGACAGACAGAAACAAGAAAATAACGTTTCGCATGTAAATTCGAGACGAAATTTTGCTTAATCTAGGAACCACTACTGGTTCATAAGCTCAGCTAAAAACAAAAATTCGTTGGATTTCCATTGTGGCTTCTGAAATGGGTTTTGGGTCCCTAGTTCCATTTTCAAGAGAATTATAGAGAAGTATATACACATATTATAGCAATTTTATTACGCAAGGTGTAGACCATTAAACATTTGTTTTGCATGATAGTAAATACTGCTGACGGTCACCAAATTATAAAATGACAACACGAATACCAACGCCTGGTCCTCCCCTTGACTGAACAACTTTCGCAAACTAATGTAAAATATGGACTGTACTCGGCTCATCTAAACGAGCTGGAAACCGATGAAGCATCAACGAACATAACCTACACATGCACTGAGTTCACGTCATGTAGACGATTCAGCAGTTCAGCAGAAGCGAGAATCTCGTAAAAACGCAAGATCACGTAAAATTTCACGAGATACCTACATGCATCGCACGCGAACCACGTGATAACACTATCTTCTTTCGTGAGATTCTTGAGTCAATGGATCTCATCTCATATTCCAGTGTCTAATATTGGCTTGGCGACTGAAACATTAATGAACTTTATCGAAAAAACGACCTTTCAGTTTTCTCAAGCTTATAAATAATCTGAGTATGGAAACATCTGAGTCCGGTTTTATAACAGAACTTGTTCCGAATTAAAAGTCAATTATAGTCCCTGACGGAGGGCACAGGTTTACTGCCCGCTTGGTTAATGCCCTTACCTAATTTTCGAACAGATTTGTAAGTTTGCTCAAAGTGTGTTATCGCATTGTTCAATTTTGAAGTCGAGTTTGGAATTCAAACGTTTAAGAACTCGGGCCCAGGAGTTTCCATTGCTTTGCAATTGTACAGTGTCCTCAAAGCTTGCAAGCAGGATATTACTTTCCGTCCTCTCACTAACAGTATCTTGACTGCAATGTTGCGAAGTGACAATTATAGTCATCATGTTGTTCAAACCACAGTGGTGGTGAAGTGTGTAGTATCTTTGATAGGCGAGAGGACTTGTCCGGCCCTGCTATCGGTTTCGTTTGTCACTAGGGTATGAGTCTGGGCTAATGGAGACGATGGAGCGTTTGTCGGGCTCACCGCAACATCTGTTCCCTCTGCGGATTGAGCTTGTGAAAAGGAGGATGTCACTTGTGTTTTTGTCTCTGACTGATGGACAACACCTTGAGCTATGCTTGAACTTGGGCTTCCACGCTGGACCAATTGCAAGACTTCGGACGTATTTGCTCTGTCCGGCGATATTGAAATGCCGAATACGGTTTCGTTGTCCTGTAAAAATTGTTGGTTCTGGTCACAGTTTTCTTTCGAAGGTTTATATTTCCACACAGAGAACCGAGCCACAATAGCCAAAAGAAGCAACTCGAATATGAGACACAAGTGATGGATATCTGTAATGCATACAAGAGACATTGGATTAGTCGTGATCATAGAGTAACACTTAGTACGAAGAAACTGTATGGAGGCGGGCACCTGACGCACCGGCACAAAATAGTCAATGATATCGTGTCCCCCCTACTGCACCGGGTTTTTCATGGAAGTGTGCGACTGTGGCCCGTCCTTGCTTAAGCCCAAGTCACGTTATCTATCATGGTCTGTATCCAGTGTAAGTTACGGTGCCGGAAATTGGAATCACTTTTGTTGAGTGTGACCGCCAATCGTGGCCAAGCTGAAGGTCGAGCCGAGAGCATGTGTTTTTTTAAACTACAACAAATCCTCCGAATTGTGGAACTAGAAAGCATGTGTACATTATTTAACCGTGAGTGCCATCTTTGAATGATGCACGCCTCTGCCAATGTCTTTGGTTTGTGCGTGTTAAGTTTTAACAACTAGTCAGGTCCAACCCGTTGCCACTGGTTATTCTGTCCTCTGATCGGCTAAAATGCGGTACGACCATCCTGGTGGTGGAATATTTTTTTTCATTCATGTAGTCTGGACGTCAGGTGTCGCTATTCGCGATCAGTCCAGTCAGATGCTGTAAGCCAAAAACCCTGACAACGAAGCGAGCAGACAAAAATTATCAGTACCTCAAAACACGCATGCAGAAACCAATCTAATAAGAGGAAAGAAGAATTAATGGTCGCAACTAAACAAATATAGACCCATCCCTATGGTGATATCAGGTTACAAGGAGCGAGGGAGAGCGATGTTGCCTGAGGTCTTCGTTCCCCTTTTCGTTTAATTTTGACCAACGGAAGCCAGTGCCATCCCCACGTTACTGCTCATAGCATTGTGATTCTAGCCTTACATTTGGCTGGTCACGCCTTGCACCTTTAATGAGTGTTGAGTTCTACTTATCTCCCTAGCCAGCAGGAAACCCTCGCTGACCAAAGTCATTATTAATACACGCACACTACTGCTACTTTAAGGGCATAAATGCTTTGCAGCTTGATGAAAATCATCTCATCATTTCCTTGGCCTGCTGTTGCATGTAATCGCATAAATTTCGACTATCCATAAACGTTTCAAAAAGTGCTGTATTCTGTATTTAATGATTTTTCCTACCTAAGCTGCCACGTATAGTAATGAACGGTGTGCGACTTACGTGATCCTCTTCCATAGGACCCGATGAGTAAGGCTGGATTACATCCGATAACATCGGACGCGGCAAGTACGCGAATGAAAATGAGCTGAAGGTCGCAGCAGAGAATAATGGGATATAGTAGGAGTAGTTTCTCGTCTGTCTTGTACAGTTTGCGAACCTCTGTAGGAAACATGCGATTGGCGGTGGATACACCCAACATTCCAAAAAGCTTGGATATCAAGAGCACGGTATGCAGTGGCGTTACTATGGCAACTCGATGCTGAAATGTCCCAAATAGAGCCCAATTCAAAATGCATAACAAGATGTCCACAAGAAAATAAGCTGGTAATAGAATGATCAAGAGGGGCGGGATGCAACTAGTTTTTCTCACAAATAACTGTGGGGGACAACATTCGCGCAACGCTCACACTGGACCGACAATTCAGTAAACAATGCCACTTCAAGCCTCCGGCGCTAGCCAAGTCTACATCGCTACTCAACATCGAGAATGAACTTAATTTGTTCTGATATTAAAATGAAACTCTACACATTCTATTTAGACACGTGTCGTGTAGTCGAAAGCGGCGCTCAGTGAGTATTCCTTCAACACGCGATGAATTCCATTTGGTTGCAGGCTGACAGTTACCAATTAAAACGAAAACATGCTCCACGAACCCTAGAAACCAGTAAGAGCTGGTACATGGAACGAGCACAAAGAAGCAAAACCGTCGTTGGGTGACACTTACGTCTCCTTCGACTATCCCGTCCGCCTCTAACACTTCAAGCGTAACAAGTAATATGCCATGGATCAACGGTGACTGAACGACAAGAATCCGAAGTCCCCAAATTTGAACTCTGTAATTTACGTAGGAATAGTAGTATCGCAGTTATATGGAATATGCCCAGGGGTGCGTTCCTTAGAGCAAATTTCTTGGGAGTTTGGTAAGATCGCGCAAAACCACACAAAATCAGGCGAGTGCTTCGCGGGCACACTTGCTCGAGACCCTACTGGACCAAATTATGTAGAAAACTCACGGTTTTCGTTCAATAACTGAAGATTTCTTTCCCCACGTATCTCACCAGTTCTTTGCGTTAACGGAACGCAGCCTTTTATATCTTTTTCCAGCAACTGGAGTTGGCAGAGCCCCAAAGTATCGATATGTGTGAATTTAAACGTTAATTTAACTTGCTTTAGTACTGGAGGCCTTCGTGTGGCAGAAAAATTAAGCCTATCATAGATTGTTGCGTAAAGGTATTTTCCCCTTTAATTCAACACTTAAGAACACTGGGTGAATTTCGTCAGTCGAAAGACATCACTAAAGTTCTGAACTGCAATATTTCGTAATGGTCAGCCCTTTTTGTTTTTGTCTTCGTGTACTAGTATTAAAGATTTGTGGGCATTTTCCCGAGGAAACTTTATCACGTATGGCGGCTGTTAAATAAGTGTCCAATGCATCATTGAGCTGTCATTCATAACGGCGGCGGTAGTGCAACGCCAAAAATAAAAATCAAACCGAAGAATTCATATCAAATTCAATTGAGTTTGATTATGTTTCAAATAGTGTTGAATGAGCATTACTTGGGCTTAAGTTTCGACTGAACTAGCTTGCGTCAAAATCCGTTTTATGACGTTTTTAACTAAACTGAAGTCTTAAGAGTGTTTTTGAGATGTACGCAATAGTTGATGTTTGCGATTTCTGCGACTCCGACTTAGGGATACCTATAACACACAACCGCGCCTGGCGGTACTTTTCAAGTCGTTTTTGATGTTCTAAAAATTTACTCAAATCGCTATTAAACTGGTTACAAAAACATATGTGAAAACATATTTGATTGAAAGTAGGAGTTATGCAAAAAACAGAACCAAGCTTCAGGCATTTAAGTGGCATAGAGTGCGAGTAACAGGCCAAATAGCATTATTCAAGGTGGTTCTCTTACACTGAAACAGAAGTCAAACTGTTCACCAGGTTTCTTAAGGTTTCGTCGTAAAAATATTGAATTTCTGTTGAAGTCGAAGCATTTTTCCTTTAGTTTCAAATTTCAAAAAACGACCTGCCTGTCGCGTCTCCGTATTTGATATGGCAAGACAGACGTAGCACCTTTCCCTTACATGGAAAATGTGACCTTTGACCTTTGATGTAACCGAAATAATGGCGATTTCAAGCAGCAACCAGACTGACTGCATAGAGAGCACGAGGAGTTTCCAATATTCAAAATGTATAACCCTCACGTTAGCGTCGACACTGTTTACAGGGTATTTTTACGAGTTTTCGAGTTCCATGCTTCTTTAAGGTTTTTCCAGGGCGTTCCGTAGACCTAGGTTCTTGAGAGAAAATCAAGATCTCGCAAGACCTTACAAAATCACGCGAGCGAAACGTGAGGGTTTCTCGAGTGTGTTCAGGAGTTTAATAGTCTATCCTAGCAAAGTGTCTGCCACTGAAACTATTAGTCTTCGAGGTTGGAGTGTTGCATTGGGGGATTAAGATAACTGTTTCCGTTCCGTGAAAGCAAGCTAACGTGTCTCCTCTTGCAATCTACGGAACGCAACATAGCTATGTTCTTCATCACTGTCGACTCTGCTGAGCTGAATGTATAGTGAATGGAATAGAAAAAAAAACACTTAAAGGGAAATTTTCGGTGAGAAAGCAAGTCTACAGAAGTTATAAATAGCGCAACTGAATCAAATCCACAAACTCCGCAGTTACCTGCCAAACGCTCTGCCGCTGAGTCAAAACCCGACTCGTTACATGGCAGATTATTTTAAATGCGGTTTTTGGTAAGGACACCGGCCTTGTTTTCAGTAAATGTTTGACAGACAAAATAGATATGAAATAAAATCACATAGACAATAACTTCAAGAGGTCTCTCTCATCCAACAATAACTTCAAAAATGCGTTTTTTCGGCCGTAAAACCAACAATATCCCTTTACACCTCACCTCTGTTTTCCAATGAAACGTAAGCTCCTCAGCCTGGGGTAAAGCTTATCGATACTGGCCACGGAGCTCATCGTCATTTTCCAACAACTTCTGTCGGCCAAATAAGAGCGCAAGAAGAGACGGAGTAACTGATGCTGACATACAGACACATAACTGGAATAGCCATGTAAAAATGAGCAGACGATTTTATATCACAGTAAAAGAATAATGTACCCCGTAAGTACCGCCGGTAGTGAGCAGCGCCTGTGTTTAACTAACCATCTTAGCGTTTGTTTTGGCAAAACGAGAAAAGAGTCGGAAATGGCTGTAGTCGACAACCACAAATATGAATCACGTACATGATGAAGCTGTGCTGGTTGCTGGCCTATGGCGGTGACAGTTCACACCTACGGGCGACACCACCTTCGTGAGCGAGTCATTACAGTGGTTGCAGCTTGCGTTTCAAAAAAGCACTCCTACTAGGTGGAGACGGAGCAGAGAGGGAAATACCGACTTACGGCACCTATGTTTAGCAAGCACCTTCTGCGTGCATGCCCATTTAGCAACGCAAAGGTAACAAATGTTTGACGTACACATTATATTTTTTACCTCTCAAGCTGTAATGCTTTCTAGCGCTTTCTGGGCTTAACTATCATTATTGTGCTTTGTATTTTTCGTAATAAACACTAAAAAACCAGTGGCGTGAACGGGCAACGCTGCAGTCTTGACACAACAAGCGAACTCCAACGGATCTTGTTACCAACTGGAAATCGGTGAAGTGGGACTCTTTATACACTTCCGGAACTCACAATGCTTGCATCCGGGTACCCAACAGCTATCAGACATACTGAATAAGACTCAGAGAAAGGCAAGTAACTTGTTACAAGCTGTCGAATGTCGAATATTATGGCGGATTCAACGTGCATATAAGCAAAGATGGCGAGGAATGTGGTTTGGGTCACGGTTATTTACGGAGTGACCCATGCATAATTAATAACAACCCGGGGAGCTTAATTATATTACACTGAAAATTTTTCTAAGAGTTACCACAAAACGACATTTCTAAAAAGAAAAAAACTCTTGCCTTCCCCTTTAAGTAGAACTTGCCCGCTAATTCCTTATCTCTGTAATTGTTTGATCAAATTAGTTAAAAACACAACATATAGCAACGATGCGAATATAAAGTACATTGAAAATTTCCAAACGTTTTTAAGAACGAGTTTTGTGTCAAAAATGATCCGCCGTTAATCAACTGTGTCCAGTAAGTATGGTGACGTCATGTTGGAGAATAGCGCTGCATGGTTGGGGCTATATGAGCCCTCACGGTATGACGTCATTAGTGCGATGGACACTTATTTGCAGATTTTTTTGTTTGCACATTTACAAGTTGTCAATGAATACAACTGCCATTTAGCGTAAATTATGCTCAAATAGTTCGTGCTATACATTGACATAGTTAGGAGCATGCAAATACATCTTTAAGGGAAACAGATCAATCTGGAACACGTAAGCCTGCTCGATATGTTATTACAGCACTTATTGTGTGCAATATCTATGTAACAATCGTTACGCTGGTCATTGCCTCTGCATCTCTGACTCTATCGAGACTAGCATTTTACTTACAAAGACACCAAGTGGTCCAAACTATCCGCCGCCCTCGGTACCAGCATGGCCACAAATGAACACAAGGCAACTACCTACAACATGAAAATACCAAAGAGTTGAAATGCGTGTGTTTAGTTAAAGTAAAAAAATGAGGTTGATATGAACGCTGTCTTCAGCCAGCGTTTTGGGAGGAATAAATCCAGCTTCTCATCGAAACTGCGGCTCGACATTTTCGGGATGTTGCTAAAATCGACGTCTTCTCCAAACGACGACTTATTACTACACACTCACACATTGTCAATACTCTCGTTGAAAAATGAAAGACTCGCGTAAGTCGTCACTTTGACGAGTTAAATGCTAACGTAGTAGCCACGAGACACTGGCCACGGAGCACTGGGCACGGTGCACTGGCCACGGGTCACTGGGCACGGTGCACTGGCCACGGGTCACTGGGCACGTGCACTGGCCACGGGTCACTGGCTCAGGAATAATGGTAGAGTAAACCTAATTTTCGTCAGTACTTAGCTGTCAAAAAACGAAATGCGAATTTAGCCACTTTCACTCGTAAAATTGGTTTCCTACCTTATCTTATGGAAAGATTTTTTCATTACCTACAAGAACATCCAAACCATGTGGTTGGCCAACCTTAAAATTGTAAATTCAAAACTGATGACGCATGTTCGCATTGCGACTGACTTGACTGGCCCTCGATTCAGGTTCGAGTGAGTGTGGTAAAGTTTTAACAGTCGTTCATAAAACTATTGTCACACTGGCAATGGTTACTGAGATGTGCACAACACTGGCTGATAAACAGTGGCAAAATCCCTACATGACCGCACGAGCATAAGTCCTGCTGATTTACATGTTAGACAGGAACGCAGAATGAGGTTTGGTTTCTAGGAATTGTTACAGCCTGGTTATCGTTGTTATGATTGATTTTCGAAAACATCAACCAACATCAACCGGAGTACTAGGCCCTGGGTAAAAGATGTTGAACGTAAAAGGCGGTGAACAAACAACGGTTTGTTAGTTTCTTCAATTATGCATCAATTAAAAGGGGTTTCGTTTAGTATTAACATACAAAGACAGCAACACATTTGCAGCACACAAATTTCTGCCACCCTCAGAGTTCCCATAAACCCACCCTTTCACCGCTATAAAAGACTGGCCTCAGCTTGTTTGTTCCTTCTTGAAGCAACAAGTGATTTCTCGCATTGGAAAGAACTAACAGCTCATTAACATATTTTGTTTGGGTATTTGAAAAGTTGAAAAAGTTTTACAATGGTAACTGATTTAAATAAAAACGTTTTTGGCGGAATGCCGGTGGGGTAGCATTGAAAGAGCGCTTTTGTAAATTAAAGTCCATCTTAAAAACTTCGCTTAGTGGATACAATTAATTAGGAATTGTTCATTTTTGTGAGGCTAAAATACACCTACCCAGTAGATGGTCAGCTGCCATCCGGTCAATAGTGTCTTTTCAAACTGGTTGATGGCACGTGCTTGCACCATGCTGACGTCGACAGAGATGAGGAATATGATGACAGTAAATGAAAGGCAGACGAGGACCATTCCAGCTTCTACGTCAGACCAATCTGTGTAAGAGCGACAGTTTAAGTAAAAAGACAATGATTGTTTTTCTGTCTGTTTAGAGTCATGAAAACCCGCCGTCGTCAAGAAACTATGTTTTGTACCTGGTATCGCCTTATTCTTTTCTCGAAGTGATTTCCAGGCTTGGGTGAAAGTGACGGTCGTTTTCGCTTGAGGCCAACAAAACGAACAGTAGAGAAAAATATGATGATCTATTTTGAATGCGCGAATATGGGTTGGAACGATCATTATTTTCTCATGGATTTCGACAATAGCGGTTTTGACAACAACTTTGTATATTACTGTCTCGGCGTCCTTTGCACAGAAAAAAGAGAAAGACGGCGTTTAACGTAGCTGTGAAAATAGTCTTTCGCGGGAAATCCTAGCAACGATTGCGGGCTGAACCAAAGCAAGAAACCCCTTTTCATGAAGGCAGGCTTACACGCCGCGAGGGTATCAAGACGAGGTAAGAACGACGGCTGAATCGGTTTACTCACCAAAGACAACGTCCAATGACCTTGTGCAAATCGAGCAGACGTATGACGCCGATCATCCAAACTAAATCCATTGAAGCGATCTGAGGCAAATAAAATCAATGTGCAGTCGCACACGCCGACTCCATGCAGTCATGAACACCAACCTTGTCAACAACACGTCTGCAATGACTGAACAAACCAGCACAGTGTTGACTGACTTGTGCTCAACCATGTTCTCATCCCAAAAGGTTTATTGAAGTGGACACGCAAGAAAACACGATAAGAAACATCGAATCATGTGTTATCCTGTCTTGTAAACTGTTCACAACACCATATTGAATAACTCGCCAGCTGATTTCCAGACCATTCTGGGAAGGGTGTCTGGGATGTGATTCCCTCCCCCTAATAATCGCCGGTTTGGTTGGGCAAAAAAGGAAAAGGTTTGACACAGAGAGCCATGCGCCTTTTAAATAAGGCTCTCCAAACTTGAATATTTTACAAAAAACGATTGCGTGTGGACTTTCTGTTCGTTTGTGATAAATTTGCTGTTCACCTCCAGCTGAGCAGGATTCACGTGGAATCAGACACGTCCATCACTGCGTGACCGCCTTTCTCTCCAGCATCGACCTCTGCACCCAGTTCGCTTACCAACTTATGGTACATGGCGTCGTCGCCATAGTCAACAAGTTCGAAGAGACTGGATCCTCCACCTGGCATCAAACAACGAACAGGAGTACATCGCCAGCTACTAACCCCATCCTGGGGTGTCCATGACGTTTGAAGGCTCCACCCACTCAACAGTTGGTGAGGCAGTGGCCACAACGGTACTTGAGCTTAGACAAGCATGGTTCCTACATGGGGCCATAGCTGCAGTAGTATCCTTTCCTGACAACTGGACATCTTCCACGAGATGAAATCACGCACTGGTGATACCCACCCCAGTATCCCGTTACTGATTAATTGCTTTTTTGTTGTGGTCTCAAGCAATAACGAGCTGCCAATTCTTTCTGCTTAAGAAAAAAATTGAGATCATAATAACTAGCCTAATCAAAGGTTATTTGTTTCGCCGAAGGTGGGTTCACAGCCTGGTTTTTCACAACAACTCCAACAAGTGCCTTGCACAGTCTGGAGACAACAAGCTAAACACACGCACACTGCGCGAGTGGTGGTGAATCTTTTGGTTATCGAATTGCTTGGAAAAGCATTTGCTGAATGTTGAACTGCTCCGTTCTTCATTATACATGTAGCGAATAAAACGCATTTGTCGTTACTTTTTGTTTGCGATGTATGTGTGTTTTTTTATCCCATACGCGTTGAATCTGTCGAAGGAAATACGGCCATGTAATAAAGTTTTCCGTATTCACCTCCCGCACTACTTCAACACTAACCTCTGACATAGACAGTTCGTAAGGTAGGTCAATGTCGACTCGACGTCGTTAGCCCGTTCGATCACCAAACTTTCGAAAAATAGTTTAAAGTAATACATTTATAGTAGTGTAAATAACGCTCAACATACAATCAGGTCTCAATCGTAACATCTGTAACAGGACTGTTAATTATATGACAGTTCTGTCAGTTTTAATTTGCTAAGAATTTTATCGTCTGCAACTCAGGCGCCGATTCCTCGGTAACTACATTATCAACTATTGTTGTTATTTAACTATTTTCAGGAGATGTAACAAGTTCAATAAAAAGTTACCCTCGTTTTCATTTATGTTATCTCTTTTCAAGTACTAAATCGTCACATTTAAAACTGCTTCTTTTACTGGAGAAAACTTGCACGCTAACGCGCAAGTATATACATAATTATAGGATGTGATCCGCTACGTGAACACTAGTCTGGGTGAAGTACTTTAAAAATCTGCAGAAAAAATGAAAGGATTCAGGAATTCGAAGCGTATGGGATAAATACAAAACGTAGCTCGATTGGCGTACATGAAGCAATATCCCACTCGATATTATTCCGGGTATCGACCTCGATCCTTCGATCTTGGTCGATACGCGTAATATTGTCTTGTGGAATAATACTTAATGTACGCCACTCTCGATACGTTTTGTGAATGTATTTGTAACAAAAATGTTTTAATCGCTGGCGTTCGAGCTCGGAGATTAAATTTCGGAAACCTATTACCCCAAAATGCCAGTTAGTTTAGTTTTCCAAATAGTTCTGTATGGCTTTCTACTAAAGCTACAGATATATAACCCCAAGTTACACATGTCGGATCTAGGATGTCGAAAGGAGGGGATCAACCTAAATTTTTCTAAATAAAAATGTCCGCGTAATCTAATAAGAACCGGCATGACAAAAACAATGTGCCCATGGAATTGTGAAATAACAACACTCCACTAGCAACGTTAGTCTAAAGCTTGGACAGGCCTAAGTGGGCTTCTTGTTGTGTGGATGGAAGAGTATCACAGCAGATAAGAAGACACCATGTAGGTGGAGAGACATTTTCGTCCACGAGTCGGTTCACCTAGAACTACATTACATGTCGTGGAAATCGACATCCCGTGAGCTCGCTTACAAATAATTCGATAAAGAGACAATTTAAAAGAATTAGAAAAGCTGAAGAAATGAAGCCGATTTATCTAAAGCAGAACTAATCGCAACGCGTTTGATGTCCGATGTTGCGAGAATGTGTCATGCACGTGGTTACGTATGTGAAGATAACCTGACTGGATACTAAGATAGCGCACGATAGTGTTAGCCTACGAAGAAAATGTGCATTATATCAATAACCCTGTCTGCGACAGGTAACATGGCTCCGATAATTATCCCTCAGGTATTACTGTTTTCGTGCACCTAACAAACCCAATGCGAGAGTGTGATATGTATGATACTTATAATTTCAAAGTAATTCACTGATTAATTACTTACGAGGTAACCAAGCATATACTACTGTAATAGACCAACTGGGGTAAAGTGGTAAAGTACTCACATATATGACGCATAAGATGTCGTGCAGAAGGTAAGCTGTCAAAAACTGAGCATGAAACCGTTGAATTGTGTTCCAGTGCTTGGGTGAAGATATCTTTTTTCATGTTTTCGGAAAATTTACATTTCGAGAAAACGATCTCATGATATCATGATTTTAACTAAGAATTCAATTCTCATTCCTCGCACGCGTGAAATAAACGCTTCCTTTTGAATACGCTAATATCACAAGTGCACATCGACGTGCTGCCTGTAATGACGGAGAGATGCTGATTACTTTTGGCGATCCATTGACCTGCGTAAGACATTAAAATACTGAAGTAGGCTAGGCTATCTGATTTATAGATTTGTGTTTGGGAATCGGGACCGCCCTTGGGTTCTGTGAAGAAATGGTATGGAATTAGAAACTTTATCCAAAAGTGTTAAGTATAAGACATAAAAGTCGATGTTAATCGTTAGTGGGCTGTTTACTCTGGACTCTGGGGCATGAAATTGTACATGACAGAGGTCCATAGTTTTAGGGAAAGTTTGAAATACTGGAAGACGTTGAGCCACTCGACTGGCCGAGAGTTTATTTTAAATATGCAGTTGCCTCTTTATGAAGTTTTTAGTGTGTGCTTTCAATGTTTTTTTTTAATTCGATGCCCGTTGTTTAGCCAAAAACATGGTCGGTAAACCAGCTCTTGACCTGTCGTGAGTGAGCCACCAAAAACAACGAGACCCGACGAAATCATCCGATCTTCTTTTGCACCTACATTTCGCTAATTTTGACGGGAAGAGGTTTTGTCCAATTGTTGAAAATTGCTGCACCTGCACACCGTATTCTTTCTATTACGAGATTGGGAGTAAGCTTGAGCCTTTTTATGACTGATGATTGCGTCACCACGAGAACATTGACGAAACGCCGAGAAAGTCATGGACTTATTCTCTCCGACTACTTGCAATATGACGCTCTCGCAAAATATCGCTCCAGAAACCACTCGATTGTCCTTTTGAACAGAGGTCTGAATAGAACACTAGACAAGGATTTTCCCGGTGACATTGTCAAATGAAATCTAACATTTGGCAATTTATGACACTGGTACACCTCTCAAGAAAGAAAGAAGCAATCACAGAACAGGGTCTCCGGGAAATGAGTGAGAAACATGACTATAAATGATATCCATAGACATGTTCTCAAAACTCCAATAAACAAATTTTAAAGTAAACTTAGACAATAGCCAAAAGCAGTGTCGAATTTTCTACACAATGGACACTTGTCATCTTTAGTTCAATTCAATGGAAAAATCTTTCATGGAATTCAATCTCAGGGAGCTTTAAATATGTGAAAAAACAAAGGCTTCTTAGAAGTGTTCGACGTGTTCCTATATGGTTCAGTTAAACAAAGCACCAAATTACTGTGTAGGACTTTTGTCATAACAACGTTTTAGTAACATGTACGTTGATAATGCGTAGGTTTAATTTTTCTTTGTCCGTTTATTGTTCATCATAACCACTTCCACCGTCAACAGTATGACGTAGTAAGCAACAATTAGAGCAACGCGGAGCGTTGAAATGCGCCCACGAATGCATCGCAAATAGTGTGCTTTTAGGGTTGTTTATTTATGTTATAAAAATGGCCACTAGATGGCGCAAAAACGAACAATCCAACCAAAAACGGGAACATGTCATTGCTTCTTTAATAGAAAGCTATATACGAAATTTCATAGAAATCTGTCTCGGAACTTAGAGAAACAAACGAAAACAAAATAAAATGAAATTGCCACTAGGGAGCACACTGTTCATTGGATAAGCCTGAAAGTCGTCATCGTCTGTTATTAGCTTCATATAAAAACACTAACTAATTAAATTTAATAACGATCCTGTAATAGGTTTAGGAAACACAGCTATGGGCACAAAGCAAAAAACAAAAAACAAAAGAAAACTTCCACTAAGAGGCGCCACAGTAGTCAAAGTTGTCATCGTCAACCATCCTCTTTACACTGAGAACATATACGCCAATTTTCAAAACCATCCCAAGAATGATTTGGTTCAGAGGGTAGACGCCAAAAAAAAAAACAGACTCGAAAACAGCAAAAATGGCCACTAGGTGACGCCGCAAAATATCTTGATTCCATCCAAAAACGGGAGGATAGCGTCATCTCACCAATAGATGCCCGAATTCAAGATTTTATGAAAATCCGTTGAGGACCTTAGTGAAGATACAGAAGTAAACGTAAAATTAAAATTACCACCAGGGGGCACACCAGTAGTCATATCCATCCGAAAATTGTCGTCATCCGTTGTGAACAGCATCTAAACACACCTGTTAAATTTAGTAAAGATCCTACTAACGGTTTAGGAGACACAGCCATGGGCGCAAACAAGGAAACTGCCACAGTAGTCGAAGACATCAGAAAATCATCGCTAGCCGTCCATGCTCTTCATAGGAAAACCATAGCCTACATGACAATTTTCACAATTATCCTGAAAGGGGTTTGGTTGATGGAGGGGTGGACGCCAAAACCAGACTCAAAAACAGTAAATATGGCCACCAAGTGGCGCAAACTAGGTCGAATCCATCTGAAAACGGAAAGATATCGTCACCTCACTACAGAAGACTGTTCACCAATCTTTTGTCTGGTATGACAGGCAGGCCACTTATCTACCAGGCTTATTACAGCCAAAGTGTGAACACAGTCAGACCCAGTCGCGAATCGGAAAAATATATATTGTCGTAACTTCTGTTGCAGTTGGGCGATTTTGGCGATCAGCATTTGGCGACGAATTCAGAAATGCCATTGGTTTATGTTCAAATATGTTATAACTTAACTTTTATTTTTAATAGTAGAGCCCAGTCAGGCTAGATAGGCCTACGACTCTTATTGGAAATTAGCCTGAGAGCAATTTTTAAATTTTATTTTAAAACAAAGTTTCTGCGTTGAAAGCTTACATAATTAATTGTTATGTAATTGATATCAACACCTGGAATATAGCTATCTCCGCCCCCAACCTTTTGGTTGAGGGGCACCTCCCCCCGTTTTTTGCTCCTATCTCTTCTTCAGCAGATCCATTTGATGTTTATTACATTCCCAAAATCCAACAGGTTCAGTACCTGCCCATTCTCCAGTAACCTACTTTCATCTGCTCAGCTCTTATTACTGAGTCTCCCTCTTGCTTATGATGTATTTCTCGTAATTTATATTACCTTTGCTGCACAAATTTTTTCTTGATTTACTCTATATTTTGCCTATGTGTTTTTTCCATTACAGTGCTCGTGTGTTTTTTGTTTTCAATATTTTAAACAAAGACACTTCACTGACAATTTTGAATTTAACAAACTAAGATTGGCCATAGTCAATGCCTTGCGTACTTCGTCGGCCCACACACACCCGCTAGGTGTCGCAACGGTCCATGATATAATAATGGCGGCGGCCTTGGTGAATAGTCTTGTTAACGTCTTTGTCGTTGGTCTGTATAGGAGACTATCTAGGTCATTCCATGCAATATCCAATGAGATAGCTCATTGGAAATAACAGCGATAATGATTCGGTGTCCGGCGATTCACTGATGCATTAGACAACAAAAATAAAATCCTAAACACTTTCGAGTTTTAAATAGGCCTACATATTTACGATCACGTAGGACTTAAGAAAACTTTTTTCGACGTACAAGAAATACTTTTTTAATTGAGTGCATTTTCTTAGCAACTGATGAGCCAACAAACCAAGGTTGAACCTTAACCCCTGACCTATTTATTTTATTTTATTTGCAGACACACTGAACAAGGTTGTAGATTTCGCAATGCCAGATTGCGCAAAATTTCTTCCTATTTAGTTCTTAATCTGTCAACTGGTTAAGTCATTCAAGAGTAGCCTATCACATAGATACTCATGTGCAACCCAAGAGCACATTTCACAAGCTAATTATTATATTGGACAAATTAAGCTAGGTGTTTTCCATACCAACGAAGTCTAAGGTCAGTAAGGAATCGGCTCGGTGATCAAACTCCAAACTAGGCAGGACGCCGAACGGCGGTGAGCGCTGCGGTAAGTCGATTTCATTCTAAGTTCTTGTAAGTTCTGGTTCAGTGATTGTATTAATTAATCACAATCATACGCTAAAGTCGGTCAAGGAGGCTAAATATTTGGGCGTGACCATCTCGCATGACGTCAAATGGTCATCCCACAGAAGCAACATTCAGAAGAAAGTAAATTATGGCTTTCTTCGGCCAAACTTGCGTATAAGTAGCCAACGATGTAAGGAGTTTGCGTATAAAACAATGGTTCGACCCACCTTGGAATATGCCTCTACTGTTTGGGACCCTTATACCCAAAAAGACATTGCAGCTGTAGAGAAAGTAGGCTGCAGAGGAGAGCTGCTCGCTGGGTCACGAGACGGTTCAATCGTCTATCCTCTGTAGTGTTGGTTCAATGTTAGAAACCTTAAGCTGGCCTACCCTCAGTCACAAACGCAAAGTCTGTCGGCTGAAAATGCTTTATAAATATGACAAGAAGTCAGTGATCATAAACTCTGATGTTGCCCCTATTGCAGATCTTACTGTCTCGAGCATCTGTACCAGAAGGTCATCCACTTATGGTATTCCAATAAATAGGACAGATTACAGGAATGAAAAACATTCTTTCCTAGAACAGTCGCGGACTGGAATAGCTTGCTGGGCTGCATTACATCAGTTCCTTCTCTTGATATTTTTGTCTGCCTTTCTGAAGTAACATAGTTCAGTGGGTAAACATCATATGTCGAGAAAATGAAGTCTGAAGTAACAGTGCAACACACGTGTCTAATAACACTAAAAAACAGAATAAAAACCTGTAGGAAATAATCCCTGAGTAAAGCTAACACAATTCTGGTTAAAAATACCTTATATCTCATGAATTTAACACAAGAAATCCTGTACACTTCAACACACCAAGATCAACGAAACGAAATGACAGCGACCGCTTATTCCAATACGGGCCAGAAACTACTTCCCGTATTTGAATGATGACGCCATTCCAATACGGGCCAGATTCCAATACCGGTCGGAGCATGGGCACTTTAACCAAGAAGAAGAACTAGAAGAGGGATATTTCAATTTATGCTCACCCCCACTGCTGACTAAAGATAAATTGATTCTAGTATCTTCTTTTGATTGTGATTGCTTTAGACTGGCCTTGTTATCTTTGCAATAGCAGGCGACAGAACCAGCAAAATCACCGACACATATTCTGGGATGGTTTGTCTGACTTTAATCGTGAAACTGGAATATGGTCTCTCTCACATTTCAGGATTATGGGTAGTGCCTACGTTCAACAGTTCAAAGCCCTCCTGTGGAGAAACTATCTCCTCAAGATACGAAGTAAAGGTTACACAGCTTCGGTGAGCACCTTTTCATTCCAAATTTGAAATGATTTCTTTTGCTTTGTCAACATTTTGCCTTCAGGTTATGTAGGACCCTAGACAAATATCCAAATTTTACAATTATTAACTTCAGAGCATCAAATCTCAGAAGTGACTGATCGTATTCATATGAAACTGTCAAATACTGTGCTTTATGCACTGTTGTACAAAATGCTATTCAGAATCAGTTTTAAATGTTCCACTTTTGCACAAATTTCAAAGCAACTTATGGGTGAATTAATTTTTATTTCTGACTTTTCCCGATATAAGCCTAATTATAGCAGACAAGAAGCGCGCTCCAAAATGAGGCTCATTATGATAGCTCCTTTAAATGGCTAATTGGCATAGTTGTGTTCGTGCGTTGCTTGAACGGCGAAAGGAAAAATACTGACATTCAACTGTCTTTTTACTATCCCTAAAGACGTTGAGATTCGGAAGCGTTGGGTCGGTGCCATATACGCTGCGACAAAGGAAAATACTTCCAGGCAAAATTGATAAATATGAGCATCACAGCAACGACTGGTGAATGTTCGGCCAGCCAGGCTGTGCTTTCATGACTACGGCTTGAAACATATTGCATTTCTTTCCAAAAAGTACGGGACCCTCAATCCCTCGATTTTCGGGCCAATCTATGATCCTTATTCCCCTCTCAAAAGCGGCTTTTACCAGGATCAAGGAGAGCGCAGCGCCAGAGTCGGACTCAGTTGCAATGACCGCATTGTCCAGTGCGAGCAAGACCCAATTAAGTGCAATTACCCAACCATAAACTGTACATACGGGCGAATTTTCAAAATGCATTAACCAACCAACAGTTTTCATTAAAAACAAATACCACAGCTGTATTCAGATGGAAAAAACAACCATGTTTGGTTTTCGATTTTTAAAAATCGATAACCTATTAAGCCAAAAAGTACAAACATTGGGTACGATTGAAGATAAACGACTGTGCGTATTGATATACTTGGTGATTTACAAAAACACTGATCAGAGTTAACAATATCACGTGGATTATTCTTTTAATATACAACTAAGTTACATTGAAACATCTATACACAACACACAGTGACTAAACTCGATGTCAGTAACTTTTAAAACATCACTTATGGACCAGTGTATGCCGAACTACATTACTCCAGGAGTAGTACACTAACCGGTAAACTGCTATTCGCGGAAATGTGCCAATTTCAATAGTTACTTGTAGTTGTAATGGAACACCTGTGAAGACAACTAAGATGGCTAGCTTTGTAGTCAACGAGAGAGTGCAAGCAGTGGATGAGGTTGGTCGGTGGACAAGTGCTGAGCATTTCATTTTTTATGGCTGAGGAAAAGCTAGAATAGTTATGTAGTTAATGCAACCAAAATTGTCCAGAGGCTCCAAATCTTCATTTTGGCGATCACATGATTTGAGTTCTAATAAAAATTAAACTTGAACTAATGGTACGTGTAGTTTTGTTTGCTGTGACATGTTTGGTGTAGCTGTAATCTGGAAAATTCTGGGATGGGTTCACAATTAACTGACTTCTAAGATATTTTGATACTTTGTCTAAACACAAAATAAAAAGATAGTAACCCTAACCAGTAATAAAAAAACAAGTAGACACGAGTATTAAAATAAAGTAATGAAAACAGGTATGAAACATAATTAAAACCACCGTTCAGTTAGGAAGTGGCCTTTTGTCAAGATCACCGCAAATTAACTTTTTAGTCTTTTTGTAATATTTAAAATGTACCATGTTAAAACTGCTCTCCACATTGCAGGCTTTAAATCTGTACAAATGCCAGAGAAAAACAATTTGGGTTTAATAAGACCACCATTAAGAAAGTAGTGCTAGCTATTAATTTCCACTTCATTAGCTCATATCAACATCAATACAAATGAAGTGCTTAAGGAATCAAAGCCCTGACAAGAGCCTAAGGGAGAAATTCTCCACATGATCACAATGAGCCTCGCTTTGGATTTTAATGTCTGCCCCCTGAATAAGAAGTATGATGGCAACTCAAAAATCTGGTGACTTCGTGGCAACTTCAGGTTGCCAAACAAAACCTTTTTTCATATTGGCGAGCTACTGGTCACCAAGCTGTCCCTGAACTTGGTGACCTTGACCTCGTTTTCAAGGTCATATAAAATATTGAAGCTTCATCATATCATGTATTGTATGAAAGTTCATTCTTTAAAGCAAACTTCTCATTGGAAAATTTTTATGCGCCCACATATTTATATGTGGACGCATTATGCCGTCATCTCTGTCCGTCCGTCCGTCCGTCCGTCCGTCCGTCCGGCGTCCGGCGTCCGCTGCTCTATCTCCAAAACCCTTTGACATACGTTCATGAAATTTGGCACATATGTTCCATTCATAAATGGGACGGCATGTGCGAACTTTCTGACGGATCCGACTACCGGTGTGCCCCCTAGTGGCAATTTTAGTTTTTTACGCTTACCTTTGTATCTTCAAAAGTCCTGAACGGATTTTCATGAAATTTGGTATGTAGGCACCTAGTAGTGAGATGACGCTATCCTGCCGTTTTCGGATGGATTCGACATAGTTTGCGCCACCTAGTGGCCATTTTTACTGTTTTCGAGTCTGTTTTTGTGCTTCCACCCCTCTATCAACCAAACCGCTCAAAGGATGATTGTGAAAATTGGCGTGTATGTGCTTACTATAAGGAAGACAGCTGACAATGATTTTCAGACGATTTGGACTACTGTGGCGCCTCCTAGTGGCAGTTTTGTTTTTTTGCGCCCATGGCTGTATCTCCCAAACCGTTTGCAGGATCTTTACTAAATTTAGCAAGTGTATTTATGTGATGTTGACAACGGACGATGACGACTTTAGGATGATTCTGATTACCGGTATGCCTCTAGTGGCAATTTTAGTATTTGCCTCTAGTGGCAATTTTAGTATTTTACATTGACCTCTGTATTTTCATAGGTCTTCAGGTGTATACTTTGTGTTACTTCGTGACTGTGAAGGAAAAGTTCCAAGTAGAAATTTGTTTCTGGCATTCTAATGCTGTGCTAATCTCGTATGTTGGTAAATTTGTTTTTAATTCTATGTTTCTGTGGTGCTTTAAGCAACTGGTGTATAGGATGTGCTTGTATTATGAAGATTACTCACATTTTGCCCCTAGCCTATTGAGGAGACAATGACCATGCCTTTCCATTTTGCAAAGTATGCCCTCTACTGGCCACTTTATGGTACCAATAAACAACCCTAGAAGGATACCGTATGCGGTGCAATTGTGGGCGCATTTCAACGCTCCGCGTTGCTCTTGTTGGAATTGTAATTGAGGGATCATTTTCCGATATTTTGGAAATAAAGTGTTGCAAAGATATTATCTTGCTGATCATTACACAACAAATTTATAGCCATATTAAATTATAGCCTCCAAAATGTGTTTGCTTCAAGGTGTCAGGGACAGCTTAGTCACCCTCTGGCAAAAATTTTTTGAGATCTGTGCTTCGGGCGTAACTTAATATAAGCACTTTGTAGGGCTTTTAAAGCTTTAATTTTCTACAAGTTTCTGTACACTTCATAACTGTTCTTAATTTATTGAACAATGGAAGACATTCTTCCACTTGAGGTGTTTGTTATTCAATGCATGCTTCTCGTTATTCAACACACGCTTCCCATTATCTTGCAGGAGGTGATAACACCAATTTACCTGTTCGCAATTCTCATAATCATCAAGCTTACGACTACTTCACCTTTAGAGCCCCCGGTGAAAGAGTTTCGCACGAATCCTCTGTCTAACTTCGCCAACAATGGCAGTCAGACGCTCTACGTTCAGGACAACTCCACAGAGGTCAGAGCGATCATGCAGAAAGTGATGTCTGCAAGCAGTTACAAGGTAGTCCACTTTCCAGACTCATCCAGTCTAGAAGCGGCTTATCAAAATTTACTGAATCAGTCTCAGCAGTCCACAGTCCTAGCTGGTGTCCTGTTTGATGTCGACGTATCCTCGCTGACGTTCAATTACTCCATTCGAATGCCACACGAGTCGGTGCCAGACGGTCGCCTGTTTGATTGGAGTTTTAATCGAAGTAAGTGATGGATTGATTGAACATGCCATTAAAATTGTTGTTCTACTGAACTAGTGAACTAGTACTGCAGTTCTTTAAGATGTTGACTATTGACCTTGAAATTTCAAAGTAAGTTCTTTTTGTTCATTTTCAAATGATTCAGTGTTTTTGTCTGGTATAATGATGCAGGGTTGTTGGTTTTGTGTGGTAGTTTTTCACCAATTTGTTCTCAACTATGATGTAGCGACTTGCGAAATTTTAGTTTGCTTAACTTCTCAACAAAAGTAAAGTTTAAGTAGATTTTAGACTCGTGTCGGCTTGGTTTGTATTGTACAGAAGACAAGATATTGGTAGAGTAAATCTGTTATTTCCAGAAAGTTATTCAGCCTTTGACAAAAATTATAATTTTAATATTAATTCTGAGTGAATTAAGACCAGAGTTAGCATAATATCAATAATATCAATAATATTGGACCTGTTTCTATCACTAACATGGTTTGCAGCCTTTGAAAATTGGGAAATTACAATTTTGGTACAATATGGAGAACCTTACTGACAAGCCAGTATAAATTTAAAAATCCTAGTCTACAGGATTTCCACTTGAGAAGATACATCAATTTATGGAGTTGATTTCTCTAGTTTCGTAGATATTTGGCTAAGTCCACTGTCAGAAATGGCTGATCAAATTCATATGAAGCTTTCACATACTTTGTTTTAAGCAATATTCTCCAAAATGCTGTTAGGAATGATATTCTAAAATGTTCCAATTTTACAAGAGACGCTATCAAAAGTAGGACTTTATGATTTTTATGAAAAAAATACCAAGCTGCATAAAATGAATATGAAATGATGATTTAGAAAACTGTAACAGAGAGGTCATGTTGAACAATCTGTGTTGCTTTGAAAGTACTTCCTGTTTGCTAAATTTTCATAAGATAATATTATCCAATCAATGACATTTTAATATTTATGAATATTGATGTAAAATGAATTAAAGTAAAGCAACAGTAATACAAGCTCCCGGTAATTGCGCAGCATTGCTTGTAAATGCTACAGAATCAGTGTGGCGGTGTTGCATTTTGGGATGTGGCTATTATTAGTACCATTTTATTTTCAGAGGAGTTTCGAAGCAAGGATGGAATGTCTCGAAGCATGACCAGCAGGTATCTCTGGTCGGGCTTTGTCCAACTCCAGGCTCATATTGATATGGCCATATTACAGGTTAGCATTAAACAAGTTGAAGTTTCTAGTTTTATGAAATAGTATTATTCCTGACATTATTTTTGAAATATTAAACCATCTCACTCTATACAGTTGGTTCAAGTTAATTTTTTGAGCCTCCAAAAGAGCTTCAATCTTCATTTTAGATTTTTCCCGTCATCTTCTGCTGAGTTAATTGTATTACACAATAGATTTTAAAAACCTTCAGTAAGACTAAGTCATTTAAAATGATAATCTTCTTCAACTGATATATAGATAGAAATCATGACTGTATTTTCTTTGCTTACACCCTGTGCAAGGTCATAGTGGGTCCAATTTATTTTACCTTAGGCCAGACATTTGCCCCATTCATTTCTGGACAGAATTCGCACTCTTCGGGTCTGTCAGGAACTAGACGATTCTAGGCAATGAACCCCCCCATTCAAAAGATTTTCATTTTCTGTCATGTCTTTGCTGCTGATCAAGTTAGGTCAAAGTTTGGTCGCTGCACTCCCAATTTTATGAGGCGTTGCAGGAGCATTTCTCGTGTAGACCAATATCAGCGGTGCAGCCAATCAAAATTGAGTCTATCTCATTAATTTGTAAGGAGTTTCATTGGCTGATCCAAATGAATATGATTACCCTATGTGAAAAACTGCCATTCCGTCGCAGTTCTTTGTTTTGATAAAGGCTTGGGCAACATTTGCATTTTGGTGGAGGGGGAGTAATTCCAGCATTTTGGACATCCAGTGTCGTCGGTATCTCCCGTTGTGAACGAACATGCGCATTTCACAAATGGTAGTAAAGATTGAATTATGTCGTCTGCTGTGCTAATGCCTAAAAAGACTGGATTATTTTACAAACTTAGAGATGCTCCAGGTGATGCCATTGAGCCAGATTCTGATATAATAGATGATCTGGATTGTTGTGATAATGCAACTCAGTCAACAAAATGCAAATATGTGTGCAATGAATACCAAATTTTTACTGACAACATCGGTATCTGAGTTCCTGCAATTTGCTCACAATGTTTTAAATGTAATCAAAGTTTGTTTTGTCACTGGAGAAGACTACTGCAAATTTCATCTTAAGAAACGTTAACAAGTTTTCATAATACCATTCCCAAGCAGGACATTGTTTGATTTCTGAGCGTATTCCAGATCTATGGCAATCAAAGCTCGTCTCAGATGCCAGATATCAGTGTCAAGCTCCTCCCCAAGTCCGAGCATGCAAGTGACTCCACCCAGATTCGTATCATGTCCTCCCTCTACATGGTGATGGCTTTCTTTGGTTTCATTGGCTCACTGACGGCCATAATTGTGACGGAGAAGGAGAAGAAGATCAAGGAAACAATGAGGATCATGGGATTGATTGACTCAGCATTTTGGTAAACTTGTTATTTGCGCATTGAAAATCACAAGCAAAGTACCCACATTTTTTGGTTTTAGAACGTTTTGTGGTTTGTTCTCAGTAACCAGTGAAAATGAAAGGTATAACTTGATGCTTCTAATCAATCATTTGCCTAGTTTAATACTGTCGTAGACCCACGCCTTATGTCAAAAGAAGGAAAATATTTGATTCAGTCTACTGAATTGGTCTAAATTTGTACTTTACTGACTATTTAAAGTAATTCGTCTGTTTGCGGGCGTGAAATATGATTTGAAGAATAATCTACAACTTAATACCCTAACTGGGGATTTATTTAAATTTTGGATACTTGTGAACACCTTGTTATGGCTGGAAAGTATCATTTCACGTGTGCCAGTAAGTCCGCATTGTCTCTACGGCCTTTGACGGTTCTCGAATAAAAGGCACACAATTTTGAATTTGATGTTTGTGAAAAATATGAACAAAATAGTTTGCAGTGACAGTCATAACAGTCCTAAATTTTGTTCACTTAGACCAAAAGTCTAATCTTAAGCCTATTCCGTACCAAGCAAAGTTTCAGTCTTAGTTTTGGTCTTAAGAAATTTCATGTAAAAGGGCAAAGCCGGATTTTGTTAAGACGTAAAAAGTTTCATGAAGCGTTTTCTTATTGCTGTGTGTGCCCTTGTTACAGGAGTGCCTGGTTCGTGGTTTATTTCATCGAGGCTCTTGTCATCTGCACCATCACTACTTTGATTGGCCTGGCGGCGTCCTTCTTCACTCAGAGCACTCTCTTCATACTCTTCTTGCTCATGTTCCTCTACTGCCTCAGCCTGATTACCTTTGGATTCATGATGTCAACCTTCTTCAGTAAGGCCAAGACGGCTGCAGGTCTCAGCGTCCTCATGACTCTAGTAGCCGCTGCGGCTAGTATGGCCGTCATAGTCACACGCACGACCATCGGGACAAGCGGCTTGCCAGAATCTCCCATACCAGCTGCAGCCCAGTGGGTTTTATGTCTGTTGTCACCGCTAGCCTTAGCTCTAGGCATTGATTGGGTAAGCACAGGCAACTGTTAGGAATGTGTGACGAAATGTAACTGCTAAGAGAAATATTATGAATGCTAAGAGAAATATTATGAATGCTAAGAGAAATATTATGAATGCTAAGAGAAATATTATGAATGCTAAGAGAAATATTATGAATGCTAAGAGAAATATTATGAATGCTAAGAGAAATATTATGAATGCTAAGAGATATCACGTTGCTGTGAGTAGACACGAGATGGGCTGACAAATTACGCACGATTCTAACCATTGGGATTTCAGTAACAAACTTGGTTTTACAGAATATTTTTATCACGAGACTTTAATACTACGGATTTTGAGTTACAAAATTAAACCCCTGTGTAAACTGTGCCGTGTCTCAGATCTACAAAAGTCTTGCCAGATGTTAATGTGGTGCATCATATACAAAATGCACATGCAAAGTGTTCTCCCTTGGCCACAAATAGCATAACTGGACGCACTTTAGGCTTGACTTGATTGCTTACTAGCAGCTTGGTCCTAGGTCATTGATGTGAAGGGTTGTGGTCGTAACCTGCGATGGGAGCGTGACATTGATGGTCCTCTGTGTTATTGTCTATTTCAGTCTCTTTACCTGGATGTATCCGTGGCTGGTGGTGCTAACTTCGGACCTAATATGTACATCGGCCAATTCCCCATGTATGGCTCCATTCTCATGCTGGCGGTCGACACAATTCTATATTTGCTGCTGGCAATCTGGTGTGATTCGGTTGTTCCAAGTAAGTAAAAAAGCTGCCTTTGTCTTGATAGAAAATCATTGTTTGTTTTTTTACTATGATTTTAATGATCGGGACCCAAGGTCTAATCTTTGTATTGAAGATCAAACTCGAAACTGTTTTTGACTTTTTCCATTCTACTCTTGTGGCAACTGAAGATAATCGTTTATTATGTTGTGCTTGAGTACACTCAACTGTTGTTTACTTGGATGGCTGTCTAATCCTGAGTTGTGCTTGATGACCCCAGTACTATCGCTATGAAATCTCAGTTTTTACTCATAAGACAAGTTTGTAGCTTCAACTTAGGGGTCATTCAGTGCGAATGTGAACAAGACATTCATCATCATCATAAAGCATGATAGCGTAGAATGAATCGGGGAAATAAATGACAAGAACAACTGAGATTGCCCTAAATAACGCTTCTGCCATCATGCTCACATTTTGGAAGTATCAACAGAAATGCTGATAAAATATCATATCATTTGGAAAATATCGATATTGCATCATGACGATAATTCTTAATGTAGCTCCAGTGATAACTAAGTTAGCAGGCTTACGCAAGACCAGACACTATCTGTGGGAACACAATTACTCAGTTGACATAGCCAGCTCTAACAAATGACTTGCTATGAATCGAAGGCCGTCCGTTTATTACTAGTCATGGCTCCCTGCATCCAAGAAGGATTACCATGGTTTTGTCATGAAGCAATATATCCAGCTTTGAAGCAATGCCGTCAGGTTTCAGCATTCTGTCTTCCAGATGAGTATGGACAAGCACGCCCTCTATGGTACTGTTTTCTACCATCCTTCTGGAAAAAAAAGCAGCGAACTCCTGAAGAGGTTGACCAGTTGTTGACGATGCCCTCTATCCAAGGGTACGACAATCTCGCTATGGACATGGATTATGACATGGAACCAGTTGCACCCAGCCTGGCCAATAAAAATGCCATGAGGTAGATTATTTTTACACTGTTTGCAGGATCTAAAGTGTGGCAGAGGCGGATCTACAGGGGGGGTTCAAACCCCCCTTGGGAATAAAAATTGAAAAAAAAATTTGCCAGAAAAACGAAATCAGCTTCTAAAAACCACAAAAAATCTTACACGGGAGGGGGAAACTTCCTCCCAACCTTCCTTCCGCTCGGCGCTACGCGCTTCGGATTCGCTGGAATCTTAAACCCCCTCACTGAAAACGTAGATCTGCCACTGTGTGGTCTTTTACAGTAAGCTGAAAATCCATATGGCAGGAAAATTAATTTCATTTTGTAAAATTTCCCGAAAAAATACTAGACTAACAGTAACTAAATAATTAATACTTCTTTGCTAGCATCTGCTACTCTCATTAAACAATGCCGGTCCTACAATAGTACAATATTAATCATTTGCAGCAAATTGAAAAAATCGTAATTTAATAAGAAATTTGTTGTCTCCAGTTGAATAACTGATAAAATTTTGCTTTTAACTTTTCAACAGAATAAGCAACATAAAGAAGAAGTTTACAGTTAAGGAGAATGGAAAGAAGATGGAAAAGTTTGTTGTCAATGGTAAATATATACTGTTAACATTATTTTCTTGTGGGTCATCTGTCTCCAGTATTGTTATCGGGTTGGAAACGATTCCATGCTGTGCTTATCCTCTGAACTGCA
This sequence comes from Phoronis australis, assembly GCA_002633005.1. Lineage (NCBI taxonomy): Eukaryota > Metazoa > Phoronida > Phoronidae > Phoronis > Phoronis australis. The sequence continues at coordinate 94,755 of NMRA01000829.1, forward strand.
GCCCTGGCCTATCAGACCTGCGCCCCTAAATTCCACATGCACTGAAAATGCTTCATGCACGCGCACAAAACACCAGTCCCTCGGGATCCGATTCCTAACCTAGACTTATTTTAGTAACAAACAAAACGTGACCACTTGAGGTTGCAGGAATCCTTCGATACTACTGCAATGTTGAACTGATCGAATTCTGATATTTGTTCTTCATACTGTGAAACTTTCGGTGACAAAAATAATTGCCAAAATTACTGTTTTTTTTAACTTAGATATATATATTAATTAAGTAACGTGATGTGGGCAAGAGATGGCATGCTGACAAGACTTAATATGCCTTTAGCATTGTTGTGAATGCCTACAATTTTTAAAATATTCTCTGATGTTAGCTATGGTTAATCCTCTGTGAAAATGAGAAATTGAAATTTTACTTTTCCGCCTTCTTGTGTCCCAAGTTGGTGGGATTTTATCATATGTGCTGCGAATTTCAATTTGAAACAAGCACTAGTTGACACCGTTCCTGAACCATTGATATCAGAAGCTATGACAATCGAAGCTCATTCAAATATTCTGCTTTCTTCCCTTTGTTATGAATTCCGTTTATGAGTTATAAATATATTTTGTAATTGAATTAACTCTGTGCTTACCCTTTAAGGGCTGTCCTTGGACATCTACGAAGGTCAGATTACAGCATTGCTGGGGCACAATGGGGCTGGGAAAACTACACTCATCAACATGTTGACAGGACTGGTGACGCCCACTAGTGGAAAGGCTAGCATCTTTGGCATGGTGAGAATGATACAGTTAATCTATTTAGTTCAGGAAATTTCTTGTGAATATTGTGCCGACTAGTTCCCCTACACCGCAGAAATGGAGGATGGTTGTCCATCGGGAAAAGTCCTATCAGTGGAAGTTCTACCATTGTTAATTTTTCAGTCATGATGCAGAAATTTAGACAGTTTACATGCATAACGGACACTTCGTATCTGGACTGTTTTAGGGTGTTTACGTATAAAGATAAGCTAACTATGGGTGTTTAAAACTTCAATACACACTGTCTCATTCAAATTCTCAGTTTATTTGTTAATCATCAAAGAACAACTTACTACTGAGCAGGTCACAAGGAGACAACAAACTGAATAAAATGGCTGCCACATTTGATACTGTCGTCTTCAAGGCTCAACTGAAATGACGCTATCAATGACAACAACAATCACTAAAAGATGAGAAAACAATACAAATATAAAATTTCACCCATTTCTGGCAAAAGTGATTGCCCCAAAATTGCCTAATTTTCAAGGTCTTTTCATTGTTGCAATTGGCCACATTTGTTAAAATTATTGTCTGTTGGAACTATGGTGCAGCCTGAGAACTTGTACATGAAAAACATTATTTTGGTGCTAAATAATTATTGGGAACAAAACGAGAACTAGATAATACATCATATGTCCGCCATATTGTGTTCTAAATTGGTGAGATTCTTCTGTACTTTGAGTACTGAGATGTGCTCATTTGTTTTAAAAATAACCTGTCACTTGTGACTTAAAACTCATCACATTGTATAACAAACTCGAGGCATTTTATAGCATGACCTGGTTAATTACAGGATGTGTCTGACTCCAGTGACTCATTGTATAGCATGACCTGGTTAATTGCAGGATGTGTCGGACTCCAGTGACTCATTGTATAGCATGACCTGGTTAATTGCAGGATGTGTCTGACTCCAGTGACATGGTACATATCCGCTCGTTCACCGGTGTTTGTCCGCAGGAGAACATCCTGTTCCCCACACTTACCGCAAAGGAGCACCTCTACATTTTTGGACTGTTGTCAGGAGTCCCACAGGAGAACATTGAGAAACGGGTAAAACAATTTGTACTTGTGGATCTCAATATTAGATGTCTCCAAAATAACCGATGTGGAAAAAAACAAAACTTTAATCAAACTATACATTAAATTGAAATTTAAAAAAGAAATACTAGTGGAGCGCATTTGCATGTTATGTCACTACGTCTTATGAGATCTTAAGATTGCCTAATAGCCACTGGTAAAGAAACCTCTAATCATCTAGTGAATTGGGTACATGGAGCGACACACTGGGCTTATTATGAAATGCTTTTGTAATCCCTACATCTGTATTCATCACTTGACTTTTGTAATCCCTACATCTGTATTCATCACTTGACTTTTGTAATCCCTTCATCTGTATTCATCACTTGACTTTTGTAATCCCTACGTCTGTATTCATCACTTGACTTTTGTAATCCCTACGTCTGTATTCATCACTTGACTTGTAATCCCTACATCTGTATTCATCACTTGACTTTTGTAATCCCTAGATCTGTATTCATCACTTGACTTTTGTAATCCCTACATCTGTATTCATCACTTGACTTTTGATTTAAGGGTGAAGTAATACTTACCCAGTGTTGGTACGATGTTTTATACCGTTTTAATTAAGTCGCTAATTTTATCTGCCTTATAGATCACTCAGTCTTTGGATGAGGTAGATATGTTAGACAAAGCCGACACTTTGTCCAAGGATTTGAGTGGAGGGCAGAAACGCAAACTGTCTCTGGCTATGGCGCTGATTGGTGACCCCAAGGTTAGTTGAGAAAAGGCAACTCTAGAAGTCTTAGTTTTCTCAATGAAGAGTACCGATGGAATTTGTGATGGAATCTTATCTTTCCTGCATATTTCAGAAAATTGATATGTTTTGAGATTTGTTATTTTCCAGATATTTATTAAATCCATTGTCGAAGGTTGATCCAGCTCTCGTATTCAAGAAGTTTGTTGCATTTGTTGTGAGGGTGGCACTATCTTTCTGATTTCTGCTTGAGAAATATTGCTTATAGTAAACAGAAAATGGCCAAATGTAATTTCAATATTTTGTTTATCAGAGAGACAGAATTGAGATTTTGCTTTAATGGATTTAGAAACGGAAAGTGAAGGACTCATCAGTTGTGTCAGATTTTAGTTCATTATTCTGTACATGTTGTTATTTGTATTCTGACTCCCATATAGAATGGACCCCACACTCTCTGGACTTGACTTGTTTATTGTAAACGTTTAGTGAAGTGTCTGTAACTGCTTTTGCATAATACATACTTCAGTCTTGTGGTCGTGCAAGGTTTACCAAGTAAGTTCAACATATTTAGCTTATCGAATACTCCACTCTTGTGATCATGCAAAGTTACCTGATATGCTCAACATAATTTGTCATCTTTGGAGTTTCCAAGTCAATGTTTCGTCTCAGGTGATTTTCTTGGATGAACCCACGGCTGGGATGGACCCTTATTCTCGCCGCCATGTCTGGTCTGTACTGAAGAATCGCAGACCTGGCCGTGTTATCTTGTTGACAACTCATTTCATGGATGAAGCCGACATCTTGGCAGGTTTGTTTGCAAAATGCACTTCCTTTTCAATAAGTATCCTTTCAAATTTATCAAATTATTTTTTCCTTTGAAATAACTTAAAAATTAACGTCTGTAGCATGGATGTCATTATTGCTGCTTTCAAGTTCTGCATCCAAATTTCGATATACAATGGTGCCTCATCAATTTGCCTGACAAGTTGGCACCCCAAATTTATATCAAAATGGTGAAAAGGTGATACACATGAATACCGGAAAATTGAAACCTTCACCCCTTGTCAGGGCTATGTCCTCACTGCCCCAATGTTCTTTCAGATCGCAAGGCTGTCATCTCTAAGGGAGAACTGAAATGTGTCGGATCTTCCCTCTTCTTGAAGAACAAGTTTGGAGTTGGTTACCATCTGAAGTAAGTTGCTGTTAGTTAAAGAATTGCATTGTGGGCCGAATCAGGGACAAGATTGTATTAAACCCTGAACAGACAGAATTGAGAGTGCCATCTATTGTGATTTGTTTCATTGCTCTCTTGCCATGTTTTTGTTTTCTGCAGTTTCTTGATTAAGCTTTTCTTATACGCAAGAAGGGATTTTTCTTTCAGTGTGAATCTCTTACTTCCAATAGGAAGGGTGGAAACAAAAATGAGGAGGGATGTTGAGTGGAAGTGTCAGGAGGAAATAGGACCATTTATTCACACATGATAATGAATACCAGCTCCTTCCTAACTGTTATCTTTAGCAATACTACAGAGACTTTATCATATGGGAGTCGAACCACACATTTTCTGGAATTGAATTTTTTCTTGAAATTTTATTTTCTATTTTTTTTGTGGTTATTTGTAAAAACAATGATTTTCAAACTTTTTTTGTAAAACAACTAATCGGGTCTCTTCATTATTTTTGTATTTAACGATAATACACTCACATTACATGCTTCACTTTAGTAGAAGAGTTGCTAACAGTGAAATTTAAGAATGTGAAGTGACACCTAGCGGCAGAAATGCGAACCGAGGCTGGATGTTACTTGGAGCTTATTCTGGCAAGCAAAACAACACAGAAAACGTCTGCACCATTGACTAATGGAATAAAATACAAGCTGTTTGCATAATACACCAGAAATGTGTTTAACAAAGAAAAACTTGGCAGTCTGAGGGTCATGTTGCAGGATGTAGCCTGTAACCTGCTTTGCTTGTTTTTTAGCTACGATAAATAATAATATGCACTATGTAAAATTCTCTCAGTCCACGAAACTGTCCAAAAGTTTCCAAGATTCATTTGAACTTCTTTGCTTTTAATTTGTATTTCTATATGTCTACATTTAGTTAAATTATGTGGTGTTTGTATGTGGGTGGGGCAAAACCAGTCTCCAATACAGCTAAATTGTATTTCTTCATTAATTCTTGCACGAATCTGATCCAGTCCAACTTTGTTTTGTTAGTAGACTCTTGTGTGCAAGTCCAACATGGGCGCATCTTCTTTCTGAGCATTTATCCAAAACGATCATTTCGGTAAACTCTCACCGCCAATTTCTCAAAAATATTTTTGTTTCTAAGCACACGTACTCGGCTTAACGGCCATCCTTTGATTTTTAGGTTTCCCAATTTGAGTGCCTCTTGCTGTTAACTTGGACAATTATACCAAAAATCTTTTGGTAATCATCTCAGTACTGCTAAGCAACGTAGCGCTATTTGAATAGGACAGCATGTTATTTCTGCCTCTTTTCCAGCTGTTTATTGATGTTTTTAGTATGGTTATCAAACCAGAGGAGTGCAGTGTTGGAGTGGTTGATGAGTTTGTTCACAAGCACGTGCCTAATGCAGGTGAAGGGCGGCTGTATGGGAAAGAGTTGGACTTTACCTTGCCTTATGAAGACGTTGAAAAATTTGCTGGTATGTTCTATTAGATGAATAGAATCTGGTCACATTAGGCAGTTAACTTGTGTTTCCAAGGAACTGTGTGGGATTTATAAAACATAATCACTCGAAGCCTCATACTTTTCTGGTCTCTGGGTGGCAGGGGAATACTATTAATTCCTTGCATCCGAATGCAATAGTTCGATATTAATGGTTTATGAATTGCATCAATTTGCCTGTCTCTTTTAAGTATTAAATATTGTTATGTATTTTTTCTTGTTCAGTTGCCATTTTTTCTCTTTCAAGACCTTTTTGGAAATCTTGAAGAAGAGGGCCCTGATCACCAGGCGGCTTCAGAGAGATTGGGCATTAGTAGTTATGGAGTCTCTATGACAACGTTGGAAGAAGTATTTTTAAAACTAGGTGAGTACTCGTTGTGCACATAGTCAGTCACTGAAGTCCCTATTTTCTACCCTTTGAAATCCCCTCTTGGCATTTGACGAAGTGTGAATAGAAATGTAATTGTTAACTTGTTGGTGGCAAGTCTTCTAAGTATCCTGGAAGAGTAATTTTGTGCTGTTTTAATTAATCTTTGTATATTGTGCATGCTGTTGGCCTGTAGTGAAGGGATTTCTCAGGATGGTCTCTCTCAATGCCGTGAATTAGAACATTTTTCAAGTGTATATTATCAATGGTAGTTATGATATAGAACTTCAAATTGTTATGGCACTGAGTTTCTGCTACTGTTTTGTTAAAAACTGGGGAAGTAAGTCACTTGTCCAGCATGTTCTGAAGTGTTGAAGTTTTGTCATAATATTCCGCGGATTATGTCTGTCGGATCAGTTTTTAAAATTGAGATTCGAATAATTGTTTCACTCAAACTCTGTCAACGTTCTGGCTGCTTCTCAAAAGCCATGGACAATAGGCAGAAAATTTAGAGCGTCTTTCTACTTTAATTATTTTGTTTCATCAGTGTGATGCTGTTTTTACTGTAAAGACCTTTTGACTTCAAACTTGATACTAACAATTCAATTATTTATTTTACTTCAGAGGATGACCATGGTGTAACTGACAAATTGATAAATGGCAAAAACGATGAGGGTCAGACCGTGGTCAAATTCCATGAGATGCCAACTGCCAACCCCAACTCTGCAGCAGTTAAGCAAGACAAGTCTGTGTTCTGGCTGCGTTTCTGGGCGCTCATGAAGATCAGGGTGAAGATTCAAGTTCGAAGTGGTGGCTACATCTTCCGTTTGCTCGCACCCATCGTCATCAGCGTGCTAGCAATTGTCTTGTTCAAGTACGTGATGGTCGTCAACATCCCACAGCCGGCGCCACCTACCCACATCAGTCTGGAAATGCAATCGTACTTGAAGTCGAGTCCGCTACTGTTTGAATCGGCAGTCGGTAAGATTTTGTTTACAATTTTCCTGATGTTATTTGCTGCCAGACGTATGGTAATGATTTGTTCAAGCGGCAAGCAGTGTGTTTTTGTTGGCTTCAAGTACATGGCAGGTGTGAAAGTGGTAAACAATTAGTGACGTGTGGTGTTAAGTGAAACATATTGATTACAACTTGCTTCAGAAATACTCATTAGCATGTGGAGTTGTGTTGACGTAGTGTATAATAATAATAACAATTTTATTATGTGTTTCCCACAGTCCGAAAAGTACTAGAAACTTAACCTTTTTGAACATATTTTTGGCTTATGTATAGAATATTTAAAGGTATTTTGAGCTTTGAAAAGAAAATTAATAAGCGTGACCATTCTTCTAATCATAAGAGTGGCACTATGAACAAGTTGCACAATGCAAACATTACGTTTAATCAGGTGAAATGCTGTAGTATTAGTTCTATTAGTTGTTTCTTGTATCATTGCTAAAGTCAAAGAGCAAATTGTTATGTACCAGCGTGGGCGCTGAAAATCGGCAGTAGTTTCAGCCATTGATTTCTGTGATTGTTGTCAAAACGGGAAAACGGCTTACTCGTACCTGTTGACATTTTCGGAATAATTGACTCCTTAGTAATGTGTTGTTTCCTCATGTTGTAGATTTTGGCCAGCCTCCGTACTACAAATCTGGCTATCCTTCATTCAGGTATGGATTATACTCCCAAGCCTTTCAGTCTACTGCGGCTTTCAACTCATCAACTGACCTGCTGGCTGTGGCTCCACATCAGGTCGGCTACAACATTCACGCTTACTCCGTCAACACATCAACTACTCCAAATCAGGTATGCATTTTTTTGCTTTGTGGCTTTGTAAAATTTTTCTCTTTTGTTTTATTTTTGATTTCCTGTATTACTTGTTCAATCTGTTGAAATTTAGCCTTCAGAATGCTTGAATCTGAAGTCAAACAGTTTCAAATTTAAGTAAATCTTCTGGTGCCATGAGTTTGGTTCTTCCTTTTCTACTTAGAATTTGTGACAATACATAAAAACAACCAGAAGATTTATAATTAAGATAAGATTCTTTCCGAATGCGTGTTTCAAAATTCATTGAATAATCATTAATTGCTCGTTTTGCTGTTGATCCAGTCTGATTTTCAGATTTATAGGGACATTATTGGGTTTATGGCCGAAAAGCGCAGTTTTGTGATTGTTGGATGGGAAAAACTTCTTGAAGTTGTTAGTTTTGACTCAATCCGTTGTTTTTGTTGTAAGTTCTTGTCAATTCTGGTGAGGCACTCAGTCACATTAAGACCGATGTCTTCATCAGTTTGATATTACGCTTAAAATACTCGGTTATTTACTGTCACAGTGTGAGATGTTACCCAGTGGCAGAGCATTTGTCTACTCCTGCAGAGTTAGTTGGTTTGATTACCTGTTACTGCAAATTTCTGTAACTGTTCACGCCTAGACTGTCTATATAGTGTTTTTGAATCCTCGTGGTCTTCGTGCTGTGCAATAAACAGGCGCTTTCTGTCAATAATCAACGTTTGATTCAGGCTACTGGCGGTGACAAAATTGGTCTCACTATGTTTCTTACTCACATTGATTTGATTCGAAGGTTTGAGAATAACTAACAGTTCATTTCTGGTTTGAGAAGAACTGAAGTTCATTACTGCATCAGACCTGGCTTCATTTTTGCTTGTACCATTGGTTCTGTTTCAGCTGCTTTTGTAGCCAACTTCAAGTCAAACCAACCATAATTATGTTACGATGTTGTTTTGGAAAAGTATGTTTGTGAAGGAAGTTGTTTTGATGCCGTAACACGATCCACTGGATGCACATGTGTAGTGTATTTCTTCACAGGTATTGGACTCGAACATCACCATTATGTATAACGACTCCGCCATGCAGTCGATCCCTGCTGCCATCACCACTATGTTTAACAGCATTTTGAGGTCATCTGTCAGCCTACCAGGGGGCGTTAACAGTACCAACATGGATAATACAAGGTATTCCCATGTCTAGACTTTGGTGAATGTGGGTTGAAATGCGAATGAAAGTTAGCTTTTTGTAATATTGCCATCTGGTGAACAGCAGGCTTTGAGGTCCAATGGTTGTTTGTGTTTGTGCCAAGTGTTAGCGTAAGGTGGGGGGCATATTATTCACGATCATACTCCCGGCTGTTATGTATGTCGTGTATGTCAGTCACACTGATATTTTGATTTAAAAAATGTTGACATACTATCTCAAAAATGAAGTTTCATAGTTTGTTTATAATTTGTACTTGGAATTTCCCGATTCTAGTCATTGCTAATGACCTCAAGTGATGAGTTGTGCTGTGTGAAAGTTTATTTTCAAAGCTTCTCATTTGATAATTTTGAGAATTGTATTTAGTTGTCATTTTCAATTTTTAAAACTAGAGAAAAAATGTTACGAATTCTCAGTACCATATAAAATTATAATCTTAAAAATTTGTACAATCCGAGACATGCTTATAAAATTAATTTTACCTCACTCAATGTAGTTATCCCCAGTCATCAAATTTGAAACAGAATTGTCTTGACCAATAGGTGGGCCTAAGAAGCCATTGAGGGGGGGTTGGCGTTTCCTTCCATGGCACCCTCTGGTTTCAGGCATTCTGTATTTTGTTTTGACCGATTATTTTACAAGTTTCGTAGTATTTGGGTTATAGTTGTATTACTGGTCACCACTGACTCTGGTAGTGTTTGCGGTAACAAATACCTGGTCAAAGTGTGATCTGCATGTTTGGCAATATTTGCCATTTCTGAATTCATGTAATCATACTAATCCCTCAATTTCTGCTTAGAATAAAGACAACTAGTTTGCCATGGCCAGCGCTAACGCGGACACCGCCATTTTATTGGGGTTCATTTGTCCTCGTCTTGTTGCTTGGCATGGCCATGAACTTCACTGTGATTGGAGGCGCCTCGGAAATAGTTAAGGAACGAGAGGTGAGTTAAGGTTAAAACCTAAATGTTTTCATTGTCATCTCCGCAATCAAATTTAACATTTGATTGTTTATGAACTGTTAATGTGCTCATAAAACCAACTTCCATAACAAAAATCAATTTAGAATTTAGACCACTTACTGTTCCAAAATTGATATCAAAGCGTTCCTCAGTGAAGTGAGAGATGGTTTCAGGGCTTCCAAAGAACCAACAGTTTGTTATTGTTTGAGATCCGGCTAAAGAAATTGGCTAAATTGTCACAGCACATCATTTGATGCCCTGAGCATGGTCTCAACGAATAACGAACCGTCAGTTCTATGTAAACCAATAAATCACTTCTCATCTAAGTAAAGAACAGGTAGAGACCTCTGTTGTTTTGGTATATGGTCTTAATCAAAAGTTTGCTTCTGGAAATAGTCAGATATAACGTGCCAGTTTGATGCCCATTATTGAGTGGAGAAAAAACTGGTTCTCAAAGTTTGAGCACATCACATCCAACCATTGCGACCACTTTGAATGCTTGAAAAAAGTTGCTGTTAAGTGGGCTGCTAGGTTCATTGTGAGGCAGATAGTTTAGTATGTGATTCTTTATTAAAGGCCTAGGTTGTCAAGCACCCAATCCATAGAAAGGAAACGGCTGTTAAATGGATATCAAACCTAGTGATGGCGTATGAGCAGAAATTATCAATTTCTTTACCATCCAGCACTCTAAAACAAAATAATGCTCTAACATCCTCCCCGACCCCCAAAAGTTTGGAATGAATTTGAAAACTCCTGACAAAGTCTACTAAAGCAGCAAACTTGACATGTGCGTTAGTCGACGTTACATTGACAACTGTGGGAAAGACTCATGTGTTGGAAGCCAATGGTGCATTAGCTGGGCAATGGTTTAAGGATTGATTGAAATCACCAAAATAAGGTTTAGTATCCTTTTAAGTGACAAGTAAAACACTGTATTGTCAAATTAACGGTAAAATATAAATCACATAGTCCGGGGCATTGTCTTGATGATATGAGTATCGGTAATAGTCGGATAACGTTCCCACATTTTGAGAAACAATTTTCTACACTTAACAACGGGCATCAAACTGGTTCTCAAAATGTGGGCACCTTATCTGCTACTATTGTCTCATTTTCTATTGTCCTTTGTTTCCTGCTGTTGTGGGTCCCGTTACAATAAACTGTGCAGACCCACTGAAGTTGGAGAACATCCAGGTGCTATTGGCCGCACCGTATGCATTGACCAAAAGAAGAACGTTGGTGCACCCTCTAGGTCAAAAAGGCTGCGCTTCATTGAAGCCAAGATGCCTACCATGAGCCAATGTCAAGGACTCTGACACTGTTCTAATTCTGGGTCAAACAACAGCAGCAAACAAAAAAGCAGCCATTCATTAACAAAGGGCTGTAGAGTACGATTCAAAATGTCGAAATCATTAATACTATGCTTCTGATGTAAAAAAGCCATTGAACATTACTTAGACCATTCAGTTTTGTTGCACAAATAGATGTTTTGTTCCGTGTGATCTGTTTCCTTGTTATTGACCTTCTACTACTGTCTGTAAAGTTCAAGGTCAGAGGTCAGTTGAAGACTGCTGGAATCACCCATAACATGTACATGCTCACCACGATCTTTGCTGACGCAGCTCAACTTTATGTTGTCATCATCTTGTCCGTGATAGTTGTACTGGCATTCCAGGTATTTGGTTTTTTGTTTATTGGTTTGGATTCACTACTGATTTCAGGGTTCAATCTGGCATCAACGAGTCCAGTTGCGATTGGTGTTAATAGCGCATTTTCCATGAATTCCTCATGTTAAGGAGAGAAAGTGCCACTCTGAGAAAGTTTTTTGAAATCGACAAAATCTTGTGGTTATTAACTAGCCAATTTTGAATAAAACTGTTTTTCAAGCTCCCAAAACTGGGCTTTGTTTATTTGATAATGATGATGATGATGATGATGATGATGATGATGATGATGATGATGATGATGATGATGATGATGATGATGATGATGATGATGATGATGATGATGATGATGATGATGATGATGATGATGATAATGAAGATAAGCTAGCATAACTGTAGTCTCTCTTATTTTCAGCCTGCTGGACTAGACAACGGCGGCGCCATCTTTTGCTTGATCATTGTCAGCCTGTTGTTCGCCCCATATCTGAACATCATCTTTATCTACATTTTCTCATATGCATTTCAAAAAAAAGAGACACTTGAAAGTGTACTTCCAAATCTTTTCATTTGGGTAAGTATTCCTCACATTTACCCTACATTTAATGTGATCTATTAGCTTATTGACAAGTCTGTGCTTTGAGCCAAACGTCTGTTAAATTGTATATTCTAACTAGGTAAAAATATATGTTCTGAAAGTTAATACCAATCGTGCAGTGATTGGGTCACGTAGCCATGTGTTCTTTATAAACTTTTAAGCAAAAAAGAAAAGTGAATTCTCATGAAAACAAAGGTAACAAGTAGAAGGGGAAATTTTGTTTGATGTAAAAATTAAAATCCCAAAGACACTGTTACTGTTTTCTAAATTATTTCATTATATGCTACTATTTTTGATAGCCTCTCATGCGAAAGTGAAGTGTTTTAAAAACAATTCCTAACTCCGTTTTTGACAAGAGTGCATAAAGCATGGTTATTGAGTATTTCATATGAATCCAATGAGCCGTTGTTGAGTTATGGTGTTCCGAATTTTGCCAAATTTGTACATGTAATTTTTTTTATAAATTATGAAGAAATTGGTGTATGTGAGACTGATCAATACCTAGTGAGCTGTTCTTACCATCAATGATTTTCTCAGCTCTAAGATTCCTACAAATTTTTCATAATTTCAGATTGCTATGTTGCCATTTATGGTCACAGGGCTCTTGGGTTTGGGAAGCGGCGGAACCATCACTGTGATCAAGCAGTACCTCCACGTGGCTTTTTGTATCATAGACCCTGTCTACATACCGTATGGTTCTCTTCAGGCTATTTTGGATGTGAGTCTAAACCACTGTTACATCCTGTTTTAGCTTAGACGCTGCTCCACTGGAGAACTCTTTGAAACAGAGTAATGCTCTGTTACCCTTATCAACCCTGTTAAGTGTAGAATTAGCTTGAATTCTCTTTCAAAGACTTTAATCTCAGAGTTAGTCTGGAAGTGACTGAATTGGTGAGTGTAGAGTATGATCACTCATCTCGTACTATGGTATTCAATTTAAGACCCAACAAGGAAGTGTTATAGCTGAATTTTGATGTATATACAAAACGTGCCGAGAGTGGCATGGGATGTTACTTCATGTAGGTCATTCGAGGTACGTTTTGTATTTATCCCATACGCTTCGAGTTCCTATGTTTCTTTCATTTTTTCCGCAGATTTTTTTAAATACTTCTCTCAAACTGTTCATGTGGCGGATCACATCCTATATGTATGTGCTTGCGCGTTATGTTGCAAGTTTTCTCTAGTAAAAGAAACAGTTTTAAAAGAATGATTTATTACTTGAAAAGAGATAACAAAGATGAAAAGAATGGTAACTTTGCACTGAACTTGTAACATCTCCAATATTTGATATTGTAGTTACCAAATATTCAGGACCTGAGATGCAGATGATATGATATTTAGAAATTGAAAACTGAGACATATAATTAACAGTCCTGGGGCCCGTTCCAACAAAACTGACTTAGCTAAGACAAATCTTAAATTTTTGTAAATTTTAAAATAAAAGTTAAATTTGTCTCAAAACCAATTCAAGAAAGAGATCTTAAGTTTGTTTTAAGTGTTTGACATGAGTTTTGTCTTAATTTTGACTTACTTGCCTAATGTGGAAGTTTCAAAGTTTGGAAGTTAAGACAAATCTTAAACTTAAGTCAAAAATGAACTTAAGTCAGTTTCTTGGAACAGGCCCCTGTTCCAGATGTTACGAATGAGACCTCATTGCATGTTGAGCATTAATTACACTGCTAAAACATTCTGTATTACCTTAAACTATTTTCCGAAAGTTTGATGATCAAACTGGCTAACGATGTCGAGTCGACATTGATCTACCTTCTGAACTTTCCATTGTTAGAGGTCACTGTTGTAGTAGTCCGGGAGGTGTATATGGAAAACATTTATTACATGGCCGTATTTCCCTCGACGGATTCAACGCGTATGGGATATAAAAAATGCTAACCTTTCATCGCTCGGCGGAGTGTAGTAATTGTAGAGGGGTAATTGTTGTCGTTCGTGTACGCAAAACTACACTCGCATGCATGAACTGTAATTTGAACCTTACTGTGAACATTATTTTGGGTGAAATCAGTGAAACAGGGTATTCCTTGACACCGTTCCTCTACTGCGTCTCTTAATCTTCAATGTTGATATCATGTTAAGTATTATCATAAGAACAATGCTTAGCATACAGACATGTTATAATGACTTCGGTTAGGAAGTTAGTCAGTCAAATTGAATGTGAAATAATATCCTGTTGTAGCTCTCTTTAAGGGTAAACATGTGGCTTATTGTTAGTAATTTTTTTTAGAATTTATTAACAATAAAAAATAACTATTGGTGAAGAGAGAGATCTTCTGGAATTGTCGCCCTTGTTGTGGAGTTAATTCGGGATTTTTACTGAAGAACAGTAATTGCCAGATTCCTCATTGTGACGTCCATTTGTGGGTTTTTGTACAACAATTCTGTGGCCCGAAACCACGAGTAGGGGGATTTAAATCTCATGTCAATGTGTTTATTCAGGGAGAGGTGCTTAATGTTTTACAATCCTCTCGAACCACGATGCTCTGTGTCTAAGATTTTGACATCCTCCTTTTCGAACAATTGTCTATTGTCATTAAGGCTCTGAAACACAGCAACATTCAAACCACTGACATTTGCTCTGTGGTGCTGAGACGTACACTTTCTAAGCAGATATTCTGGCTGGTGACCCACTGTTATATTTTTAGAATTGAGTATTATCTGCTGCCAAAAATTCCTAAAATTTACTTTCCCTTGACAACAGTTGGTTGCTGTCTTAAATCTTCTGAGCAAGATTGTTAAAATAGAAAATGTATTGAAATTCAATAACCTCATTTCCATTCCCAGTGTCAGCTGGTTTGTCACTGGTCCTATTGATGCCAACTTGTATGTCGGCCAGCCACGTAATATCACTTTGTATAGGAAGTGTCTGCACTGTGTTATAACCTGTGTGAGTACATGTGTACCGGATGTGTCCATTGGTAATACAGTTTTCATTAGCTCCATGACAATGAACATTTGATGTTGTAGGTGCATAACAATTATAAGTTCAAGAATGGCGACGTGCCTGTTCCCTTCTCTGCCTACTTTGAATGGGAGGCTGGCATCATCATCGTCATTATTGCGGTAAGTTATTCATCTGCTCTGATTGTACACTTTTTTCACAGTTTTGATGAAATATTATAGTGAATTTCAGTGCTGTTGTTAATCATATTGCCATTAATTACGGTGTATGTAAGTTTCTGTTATCTCCATAGTTTGTTTCACAATTTCAATACATTGCAAGGTCTTAGCTTTCGACCCTTTTCTGTGAATGGTAAAAAACATAGCCACATATTCACGGAACCGAATTTAATGATTTTTGGTAAACGTGGGAGCCAAGGTGTTCTCTTCTTTGATAATGCCCATCACTGAATGATGTGACGTCAAAATCAAATTCCCAAAACTCTTTACAGTCGATCATTCACATACCGTGGATGTTCTTCCTCTGGAAATTCTTGGACCTAAGAGAGACCTCTGGTGGCAATGTCAAGTGTTGTGACCGTAGCTGCGTGAGTGGTGCAATGGTGCACACACTTGACACAGACAACCAGGATATCCCAGAAGAAGAGGATGAAGATGTGGCAGAGGAACGTCAGAGAGTCCTGTCCATGGATGGCAGTTCTGCAGATGAGAAGGTGAGCACTTGCAGTGACTCAGTACAGTATATGAGACTGCTGTACTAGTTTGTGCCTTCTGCGCCGTTCATCAGTTTTGTTTATCCGGGTTTAGTGGCCAGTCCAAACACTTGTAATTTTTTAATTGTAGCTTGCAAATGATGTAGATTTTTGATGCTTGAAAGCTGTTTTGGAGCCCGCTCAAACACTATTTTTTAAGTGTGGCTTGAAACTGGGAGACATTTCGTCTAAACGTATGTTTTGTAGCCAGGCCAAACATATCGTTTTCGAATTGTAGCTTGAAAATTGTGGACATTTTTGCCAAAAGGTGTCTCAATGGAAACGATTTCATCATTGTTTTTGTTCTAAATAACATTCAAAGACATGAAGATAACCAGTGAGATCAGTTTCTTAACTTGCATGTCAGTCTACATCATACTGATGATAGAATCACCTACGTAACAATATTAGGACCCTTCAGTCCACATGCCATGATCAGTACAGGCCACAAATATTCGGTCGAACAAGCAACCCTTGTATGGCTAGTGGACTGTTGTTGGACTGTTTTAGTCAGTTCTTGCGCGATTCACTTCCTTGGGTGTCTGGCTGTCCTCCAGATGACTTGGCGTCTCCTCAGTGTCACCCGTTTTACAAAATATTTGTTAACTACATTGTATCAGCAACAATGATTATCATGTGATTGTCATGTAACTTATCATGTGACCTATCATGTGACCTGTCATGTGACCTGTCATGTGACCTGTCATATGCCTTGGTCTTCACTAAAGTGGTTATAACCCTGATTTCTGTGGCAAGAAGTTTTGATTCAACCACTTACCATTGTTACATTGGTATCAAATTGTTCCTTAGTCACCAAAGTCTTGTAAAGAAGTGGCCCAGCATGGTGGCAAGCATAACACAACACTGTTAGTGAAGTATTTCTGCAGCCCAGAAATCGTTGCTAGTTGAAACCTGTATATATAGAGGCAAATTCTTATTCAACAAACTGAAACAGACCCATTACCTTCACTGCCAAATTCCATCTGACAATTTTTAAAACTGATGGGTAATTATGATAATTCCCTTAACTAACGTTTGACGAAAACCCACCCGACATAATCTTATCACATCACTGGCTGTCATTTTGCCCTTGAGCCATCATGTGGTTGTTTACTCTTGTCACGACCAGGGTCACAAAATAGTAACACTCTGTGACTGTAATGCTATTCTTAGTGTAACGCCACAATTAAAAGTACAAGACTAAGTGGCAGGCCTTTATCCAGGATTTTGAAAATAGGGTGTCCAAAATGGGGTTCCCAATATTCTAGGGCGTCCATGATTCCGACTCGTAACCCCCCCACCCTCAGCAATCCCCCCAAACACACAGATTTTTTTACAAAAAATGCATAGACCAAGCTCAGTTTTTACATCTAAGTTTACAAAACAGCCTACTGTAGTGAGCATTTTTACTAAAAAACTGTAGACCAAGACTTTTACAATGCTATCAACCAAGTGTGAGCATAGCAACATTTTATATACTTTGTATATACATTGTATATTTCTTCCTGCTTTGAAAAAAGAGCCCCCACTGTGAGCCTTCAGAGGCTTCCTAGTATTCATTACAATGTGTGAGTCCAAACTTGAAAGGTTCCTATTGACAGTGGGCGTCCAAATGATACATTGGGTGTCCTTGCCAGGGCGTCCAGATTAGTGTATTAGGGCGTCCAAATGGACGCCCAGGACGTATGTTGCATAAAGGCCTGCTAAAAGGTAGTGATGGAAATAACATTTTCTCACAGATTATGTGATCAATATTTATTCTGACTGGTACTAAGGTTTCAACCAATTTAGAGTTATTGGCTGTTGTCACAACTGAGAGTCTTGGACAATGGTGTTTGGTTTGAAGGTTAATGTTTTTAATCTTTACATTTTCAGACCCCAGTAGTCAAGGTTCTGAATTTAAGGAAGTCGTTCAAAAAGAGTGAAAGAGATAAGAAGACCAAGAAACAGCAGGTATATTATGTATTCATATTTGTACCAACTGTTTGTGTGAGAGTTAAGAAAATGAATCCTCAGTGCCAGATATAAGATAAATAAAATAAATCCAACTTACAATGTTTCTACCAGTGAGTTATTGTATCAGATGCTGCATATTCATTAATCTCAATATAGTACTAACCACTGAGCACAAATTTGAACGTTATATAACATGACGTCATCTTTAGGATATAAAACTTACTCAGTACTTTTGACGAATCGATTTAAGGTAAGTATATACGGTTTATATAGTCAAACAGGATGTATACAATCAAGTGTACGATATATACAGTCAAACATTGCATGTATGTAGTCAAATATACGGTGTATATTCAATGTACAATGTATAGAGTCAAGCATACGATGTGTACTAAAGCAGGCACATAAGCTGCAGATTATTTTTTGATTTTGTTTGATCATTTGGAAAATGTGTGACTGAACATGTATGTACTCACTATAAGTTTATTGTTGCTTCTCTCAAATGAGTGTCCCACCACTATCGCTGTGGAAAGCATTTGGACACGGGTTCTGTGGTGTTCTAGCTATAAATAATGCATTTTTATGTTATTTTCTGTTTTTGGTATTTTGACGTATGACTCGGAACTCAATTTGTTGGGGAATAGGTTCATCCTCTGTCTTTCAAATTTATGAGCACTGTACATTTTTCACCTCGTTTTGCCACCACAGTCAGAATCACTCTATGCACTTTCATTGATTATTCATGATTTTAACCAAAGGATGAAATGGTATGTATGTTTAATCTTTGTTGTTCGTTTGATGTGAATGTTTACAGTGTTGGCTTGTTTTATTTTCTGTCCATGGAGCGTTACATTCTGGGTTAGTACTTAGAGCTGTCTGTGGGTAAAATTAATTTCCAAATTGTTTATTACATAAAACATGGCAAGTTAATACTTTTGGAAAGGTGACCATATGGAAGAATCTTTTTTTTTAATTTGAGCAAAAATAATTGCCAAATTTTCCGTTTTTCAAAAGCTTTTCATAATTATTTCTCCCTGTTTGTGTTTGTTGAAAATTCATAAAGGGGTGATGTTTTCTAAACTGAAGCTTGATCACTTCGAGTAGTTATGTTGATGGGATGTTGCTTTTTGTTTTGCCTGACTACCATTTGTTACTGTTATGTTTGCATAATTTGTATTATTTTATTGTTGTTTAGGAATATGATTGGTAATATACGTCTTAGCACCTGTTGTCTGTTAAAATCATTTCATTTTCCATTCCTGGGTTTTAAATAATGATAAACATTAACTACAACCTATTTCTGTCAGTAATTGATTATTGTAATATAAACATTTTAGTTTGTTTTGCTGCTCTTTGTAGCAATCTCTGATCACGCACTTACGTGTTAGTTTGGTTTCTTTAAAGTTGAATTATTCACACTTCTCTGATGTTTCAGTCTTCAGCCTGTTGCAACAAATTTCAGTAGCATTAATGGCGCGTTTGCTCAACGGATTTTTCCAGACCCATGTTGCTGTAAAGAATGTGTCATTTGCGGTGATGCCAGGTGAAGTGTTTGGACTGCTGGGACCCAACGGTGCTGGCAAGACGACAACGCTGAACATGGTGATAGCGGACACGGCGCCAGATGTAGGACAGGTTTGTCATTAACATGGCTATTTCCTTGAAAAAAATCAAGCAAATCGCAAAAGTGGGTAATACACTCCGTGATTTTGGTCTCGAAGTTTTCTTTGCCGTGATTACATTAATTGATACCATTAGAAACGAATTGAACGATTACCTACAGCTATTCACTGCATAGTGGCTGAAGCTTGCTCTTGATATTCAGCACGGGTGCGTTAGTGAGATAAAAGTACCATGTGACTAATTGAATTCATGTATTTGTTCATGTGATGTATTTGTACAATTATAGTTGTTGTGCAAGCTCCACTTAGAAACTTTCAAGTTGTCCATTGGATTGCATTGCGATGGTCTTATTTACTTAGTGATACTGTGATTGTGTAGTGATGGAATTCAGTTCTATCATAGCATGGAAATGTTTAGACATGCTGTGTGTGATTGCATAACCTGGTATTTTGAGTTTAAGCTGGCGAATAGAAGGGATATGTTCTTTAAGTTTTGCTGTTCATCTAGACTGATTGCCAGTTATTGCGTTTCTTCTTAAATGTTCATCATACCTGAGCTAACAAACTGAAATGTCACAATTTTAAAGAGAGCATTGCTTCCAAGAAAAAAGTTAATACTTCAGTCTTTTTTGAGCGAAGTATATTTTGCATTCTGGAAACATATCTGTAAGTCCCAATTGATTTGCATTTTTAGTGACCAGTTGTTTTCAATTTTACAAAATCTGTCATAGGTGTGAGTCCAACTTTCATGCAGCCGTGTCATTCAAACTTAATTGCAGGTCACTGCAGGTGGTTTTAATGTTCACTCAAGCATGTCGGAAGCATTCAGTGTCATGGGTTACTGTCCTCAGCACGATGCATTGTGGGAACGAATCACTGCCGAGGAACATGTTGAAGTTTATTCGCTCATTCACGGCGTGCCCTACGATGAGGCGGCAAATATTGCTAAATAGTAAGTACTTTTAACTGTCATTCCGTGTGTGCGTGCGTCCGTGTCTAAAATAAGTTAGCAATCGTATAGTGAAATAAACACATCCTAACCAATAGGGGCTTATTATGTTTCTCAATACTCGGAACTTTCCCAATCACGTTTCGTTTTGGACTTCAAATGTACTATTTTACTCATAGCGTGCCATCCCATTGGTCAATTTTCGGGTCCAGTTTCAAGTACAGAGATTGCATCCCACTTACCCAGGTCTTGCACAAACTGGATTCTCATCATGAATTTAAGTTATTATTTTTTAATAATTTTTAGTAATAATGCGTATTCCACAGTATTATTAATGCGTTCTCCTCACTTATAGTTACATGTCAGAATTGGGTATTGAGGAGCACAAGGACAAACAGGCTCGTGATCTATCGGGTGGAACAAAGAGGAAGGTATAGTTCACCATTACTCATCGCTGTTCAAGGGTTTAATATCATGTCATTTTTACAAATTCAAAAGGAGTAATAATAGCTGGTCAGGTTTAAGTAGCGCTGTAAATTACTAAGCACTGTAACAGTTATTAGCGGGCTAGGGACCTGGTCAGTCCTAATACTGTGGGGGCAACCATTGTCGACGAACGCTGATTAATCTGTTAAGACACTTGATTTCTTGTTCTGAAATGCCTCTGTGGTTATCTGAATGGGGAAAATCCAAGACTTGAGATTTTTTTAGGATGTGATTTGACTACATTTCTCTTCCTGTTTGCGGGTCCAAATCAGGTCTGAGTGGCAGGCACGTCATCACTGAACATCCGTATAGATCAACTCTCGTTGGTTTCTTACTTGTACACACTGGACTGTAATGGTAAAAGGGTTTACAATGTACCCATTGTACTTGGTTTAAACTTGAAATTTTGCTGATCTTCATTCAAAAGAGAGTTTGTCTCTTTTGGAGTACTAACTTGGAGTTGAAATTAATGGCTGCTACTTGCTTTCCAGTTGAGTTATGCCATGAGTATGTTGGGGGATCCCAAGATTGTGTTGTTAGACGAACCGTCCACTGGAATGGATCCAAGGTCCAAGAGATTTCTGTGGTGAGTTGTCAGCAGAAATTTTGATATTTGCTGTTGATGTACTTTAATTGTACGTATTTTATATTTGTAGTGTTTCAGATACATGTTTTCTATACGACAGCCTTAACTGGCAATCTCTCCAATTCGGAGGATTTCATCTATGATGTTGCCATTGTTTTTCAAATGCATTATGGGACAGTTATCAGCTGTAAAGATCCGGTGACAGCACAGACAACTTGAGGTCGTGCAATCTGATTTATAATTTGCACCTTAGATGGCGCTTTAGGTAACTGCAGCGTGATCTGTAATAATTCGATGCTTTTTGAGACTCACCTCACTTAGTTTTGTGAATTTGCAGCAGGTGACGAAAGCATTGCTTGTATGCTCACCTATGTCTAAAACCAACTTAATTTCTATCCAAGTTAAGACCATTTCGGAAGAACAAAGTCTGACTTTGTGTTCATGAAATGGTCTCATCTGATTTTTCGTCTTCAGTCTTAACTTAGACAACTTTTTGGTCTTTTAAAAGTCAGTTTTCATGAAATGGTCCCGGCCCAGGTAGTTTAAGCTTTGATCCGATAGTGGTCAAATTTGTCTAATTATGATACATGTTACGAGTGAACACTCTCAGAAGCACATTATTAGCCATGCAGTCATGGGTGTATTTCAACATTTTGCCTCGCTCTTATTGGTTAATAACATCAGTCATGATAATGATGATCACACTTCCCAGGGACACCATCGCTCACAGTTTTCACCAGAGCAGCCGCGGTGCCATTCTAACCACACATTACATGGAGGAGGCAGATGCTCTGTGTAACAGAATCGCCATTATGGTCAACGGCAGAATGGAGTGAGTAATCACCTTTTGTAAAATTAGGGTCAGTAGGTTGTGCTGACACCTCGACTGGGTGTTTTCCCCTCTCAGGTGTTGTCCTGGGCGGCTGTTGGCTTTTTGATATCATCTCAGTTGGGTAAATTGGCTTCACGGTATTATTTCAAGTGGGTAATTTAGCTTTGTGGCATGGTTTCCATTGGGTAATTTGGCTTCTTTGGCATCATGTTGGGTGGGTAATCATCTCAGTTGGGTTATTCGGTTTTGCTGTATTGTGTCAGGAGGGTAATTTGTATTACTGTCTCTAGCAGATAAATTAGTTTTCTGGCGTAGTCATGGGTGGGTATTTCAGTTTTTGCAGTGTGACCTCAGAAGGGTAATTTAATTTTGTGATGTGATACTGTCTCAGAAGGTTATTTTGACTTCGGCAGTTGAGTAATTAAGGACCTTGCAACAGTGGGTATTTTAGCTTTGCAGTATTGCCTCAGTTGGTTAATTTAGCTTCGTGGTATCTTTTTGCTGGGTAATTGGGCATTGTGGCAATGAGGATGCAGGTAGTCTTGTTATGTACTCGAGTTGGTTGTTTTTTTCTCAGGTTCCTATCTCCCCCACTGCCCAGCTATGCTCTGGATGTTGACTGTGTAACAGTACCTCCTTCCCATTTATAGACAAGAACCATCGGAGCACATTTCCTTGGTGTAGTGAATCAAAACAGATTTGTTTCATTCTTTCTCCAACAGGTGTGTCGGTTCCTCCCAGCACCTCAAAAATAAGTACGGCAGTGGTTACATCCTGGAGGTGAAGATAGAAGGTAGCGACGACTATCCCGAGGAGCTGAAGCGCCACCTGGATGCCTGCCATGAGTATGTAACACAACTTTTCCCGCAGTGTGCTCGTGCAGAGTTCTTCAGTGACTGGATGACTTACAAGATTCCTCAGGAGGACGTGAGCTCGCTGTCCACGGTGTTCCGAGCAATGGAGGAAGGTAAACGTCACTACCACATCGAACAGTACAGCTTCAGCCAGTGCACTTTGGAGCAGGTAAGCACAGATAGGCTCTCATTTCCACTTACTGTAAACCATTCACCACTCTGAAATCTGCTTTGAATTCAATCGCTCACGATAAGCGTGGGGTTAGGTCAGAAAATCTTCATCCTCGTTTCAGAAGTAAATCAGTCTGGGAGTGCGTTAATTGAACTTTAAGGAAACTTTTCATTTCTTTTTTAATGGCTTTCATTCTATCGTTGTTTTTGTTTGTGTTTAGGTTTTCCTGCAGTTTGCAAAGATACAGGATGAAAAGGGAGAGGACGTTGATAATGAGAAAGTGAAGCGCCAGACAAGTCTACTCGGTCGCAGCAACTCTCAGAGTCGAGGGCATTCGCCACTCGCCCATGTCTCTAGCACCACATATTCTTCAGAGCTTTAGACAACCACCCTGAGTTATCAGGCATGGGGAATGTAGCAAAGTGGTTTGTTGAGGTCGTTTCTAGTGCATCACGCCTGGTACGACATCCATCTTGAGATATGTATGTGATTCCTCTGGAGTGTCATGATTTTTGTGTCGTTAGCAGACACAATTTATGGCGTGTGACACTTTCACTTTTCTGTGACTGTGCCATGTCTGGTAGAGGGCGTCACAGGCCTTGAATTGATTTGTCTCAGACTTGCTTTGTCTTGAAAGTGACAATTTCTGGGGCTGTGAAAGCGCACTAAATCACTTAGATATTGTTTTTAACTTACCTCTTTTTAATTACAAATTCCTGGAACTCCTTATACTTAAGCCAGTAACATTTATGATCTTAAACCTTTGCTTTTGTATAGGAAATCTACAGTATGTCAAGGTAACATTTGTAATTGTATATGTTTTAACTTCTTAGAGCGAATGAAGTTCATGGATTACTAACTTTCATTGTTACTTCTGCCTCAGACTTATTTTCTTCAAGTTTGAAGTTGGCAACTTTAACTTAACCAGTTTTTGTTCCGTGTAGATTTATAAATGCTTTTATTCGAATTTCACCTTAAGATCCAGTGCATGTCCGACATACTCACCTTTGTGCCATGCAATGTTTTAATTTCTTGCAAAGTCCACCGGCCCACATTACAATGATGAATCAAATGGACAATAATTATCAGCGCACCGTCATTAGCAGCAAATACATTGGATTATAACGGGTTACCTAGCAACGTCTTTCTTTTCTTCTCTACCTCCAGCTAGTATTTACACACGTTTTTCAAATCAGTTTTGAGAGCTTACAATTCTAATAAAGTTTCCAAAACTAATGTTATATATATTCAATGTCAGGTATCTTTGGTGGATATCTGTATGGAGGACATTCATGCTAAAGGTGTATTTTAGTTTCTTTCTCTCTCATATTACAGCTGTGACATACTCTGTCCTCCCTGTCAGTCCCACTATATCTTCCTTCTTTATCGTCTGCTCAGTGAAAATCGCACAACTGAAGCTAGCAAACACACGAATGTGATCTAATCCTAGACAAGTGACATATTGTTCCATGACTACGTTGTTTTTAAACAATGCCTATGCATCAAGTCTGAGCTTGCCTGACAAGTCGGAATGCCAACTCTGCTGGTTCAAATCATGACATTTTTGAGGAAACACACTTGCGAAGGCCAATTCATTCACTGCACCTT
Organism: Phoronis australis; assembly: GCA_002633005.1. NCBI lineage: Eukaryota > Metazoa > Phoronida > Phoronidae > Phoronis > Phoronis australis. The sequence goes on from NMRA01000829.1 coordinate 119,333, forward strand.
GATTTATCCTAACAAAACCAAAACCAGAATGAAGATGACAAATTCTTAACTTCTAATAGTGCCTCATTGGAGAAAGGTCTAGAGTTGAAGTGCAAGATCAGTTGAGTATTCTTTTGAATTTGTGTAGCCTAGTTACTGTTGCCTAGTTACTGTTGCCTAGTTACTGAAGCTGGGTTCTCTTTCATGAAAACGGTTTAATAATTCTTAGGCAGAAATTTGGTCTGGCACTCCTACTTCACAAGTAGCAAATTGCACTCCTACTTCTCAAGTAGTAAATGAAGGTTTAGTCATGTCATTATTGGCACATCACTAGCTGGAAATAATTTGTACAAATTTTGTCAGGAAGTAGTTGTTACTTAAATCTTTTGGTAAAGTGACTTGATTATTTTACACAAATAGTTGTGTGGAGTTTAAGACCAAATTTATGACTTAGGTCTTAAGTTACTTTTCATAAAACAGATCCCAGGGAAAGCCATCTTTTTGAATAGAAAAGTGTATTTACTCTGGCTCAGTGGACCAGGATTTTCAAGCGTATTTACACTGACTCAGTGGACCAGGATTTTCAAGTGCAACACTTTGTTTGTTAGAATGTTGGATCCTTGGACAGTTGAAGCATGATGTGTTTCATCGTCAGTTTTTTGGTGACACACTTAGCAAGGTGCTCCATTCAATTATTTTTTAATTGCTCAGTCTAGATCTGTCTCGATTTATGCGTATGTCTGAAGGGTTCACGTACCTAGTTACGAAGTGTGGGTTGGCAGAAACGAGTGGGTTGAAGTTTTAAAATCAGACATTGACAAAATCTTCAATCCTCAGAACATTAACAAAATTTTGCAGTAAAAGCTTTCCCCTGCACGTCAAGCGCTTTTTGCCATCAGTTTTTGCTTCCGTTCACCACGACGGGGGAGTGGGGGGGGGTGGGGGGCACTCGGGACTTGTACAGGGTTTGTCATTAGTTTAAAAACTTGTTCTTCCCATTACGCTGTTTAGCTAATTTTGCCGAATTCAGCTAGTAAGTTAACCAAGACATTGTTTATATTATGAAGTATTGCAAAAAACTTTTTAACCTAATTTCATAACTTATTTATTCAGGAGGATTTTCAAGTAACTGTACTTGATTTAAGTTGTTTTTATGTAATGTCAGCTGTCAAAACAAGACTCGGGTAGATAAGCCAAAGGTTTGGTCTCTTACTACATGACACTGGACAATAGGAGTGTAAAATTTTGTATTGTGTTACAAGAGTACTTGGTGTATTTTTGCATTTCTAGGCAATGTTTTATGAAAGTTATACATAATGGCAACAATTTTGTCCAGTTATCATGTCCTTTCTGTATCATCATCAAGATATGCATGGCTACTGGTACACCAGGATATCTTATATCATAACAATGGCATCAGGATAGAGCATTAGGATATCGCATGAAGTTGACATGATATTAAGATATCCTGTGTTGCTACATTGATATTATAATATTGTGAAATTAAGACATCAAGTATTGCTTTTGATATCGTGTGTTTCTACATTGACACTATAGTGTCATGAATTTATGATATCACGTTTTGTTAGATGGTAAGGAGATATTACATGTTATTGAAATGAAATTAAGGCACCACATGTCGGTACAATGAAATCAAAATATAACATATTGCTGCCATAGTTTCAAGATATCACATGTGGCTGCAGTCCAACCAAGATGTCATGTAGCTACAATGACATCGATATATCACTTGTTGTTACAATGGTATCAGGTTAGCATGGAACAGTGCTGTTGTTGCAATCATATGTGAGCCGGAAGCCAGCAGTATCCCTGAATCTAATCCCCTCTTCCATGGTACGATAATGACATATCTGCCACTATTATGGTGAAATTTGGACCTACAAATACGAATAGAAATGCAGTCACATCGCAGTTTCTAATATTTTGCAGGGCTTTATTTTTTGATTGAGGCAACTGTGGGGGCAATTTTTGCGTTTGAATGGTTTTTAGAATAATGTGTTTGGATTAATGTGTGTGCTCTGGCAACCATTGCACCCATTGTGTGCTCCTGGAAATTTGAGAAGGAGTGAGATTGATCAGCTCCATAGCCTGGTTAAAATTTCCAAGGCCTTAGTAATTTGTCGTGATGTGTAATTCTGGCCTAATTATTGTCATTGTTTTTAATTTTAGCATTTTAATTTTATTTCACTGGGTCCAAAATGTCAAAATGACATTATACTAAACAAGCCAATACTGGAAATTGTTATTCGATTCAGTAGAAGTACTTTTGTTTCACTTAATTTTATGAATTTGCAGAGAAAGCTGTTAACCAAGAATAGGAATTTCTTTGTTGCTTCAAGTTTTTTTATTGATTATTAACACTAAATGTGATGATTTAAATTATTTACTTGTATTACATTCCTTATAAAAATGATATTTGGGGATCTTAAACTGTTATTGGAAAAATTGTTTGGCTGCTTACTTTGTCCTTCAATGGAGTGTTTGTTATATGTTTTGTGAAGAGGTGTATACAAGGATTTTAGTATTAAAGTTATAAAATTATATTAACCAAGATGCGGAATTACTTTTTGTATTAAATTATGATGATTGCAATTGATTTTTAATGTTTTTACATGAGATTTAGATCATTTAATTTCATTTAAGTATTTTAGGTGTGATGGCTGATATTTAAATTATTTATTGTACCCTGTTATTGTTATAGCAATGTGTAGTTGTACTGTTCTAGTCCATTTATTTGTTGTGTGCGTTCATTTTGGTCATTAGGGACTTGTAGGCTGGTGATCCCAAAATGCCACAATTTATGCCTTTATCTTTCCCAAAGTCTTTATGAATTAAAAATCTCTGAAAACAAAATCAACAATTTTGATGTTAGTTATTGGTATGTGGTGAGTCTGTTGTTTCATCACCCTTTAAGTCAATAGAATTTTGATGTAGCCCACTGATATTAAAATGATCTCAACTGGGTGCCCCTTACGCCCGTTAGAAGTAATTTCTAGGCTCCAAAAACTGAATAGTTTGTTTTGCTCGAGGCCATGCACTGCATGTAAAATGACCAACAAGGTCTTCCAGTTTATCGAGTGTGGTCTCGAGCAATAACTTACTTTCATTTCTTCTAAGCTCAAAAACATCTTCGAATATAAGTCAGAAACAATTTCAGACCCATTTTGTAATGACAACTGCCCTCACTAAGTCAAAAGTCCTATTATTTACAGAAGGCAGAAGGCAAACTTGATGGTAGTCGAGGGGGTTGTGGGTCGAGGCGTGTGGGGGTCAATGGGGTTTTAGAACAATCCTAATCGTTCAGGTTTCTACACGAAATTAATGTTGCACATTGTAAAAGCATCAAACAAGTACGCCTTGAGTTAAACATTTGTACCTATTACTAAAAAGGATATACTTTTTACCGGTCAAACAATTGAATATTGGCAGACTCAATATTAAAGATTTCAAAGCTTTTTGAATCCTAAGAAATTAATCAAAGCACTGAGATTCAAGCCATTGACATGAAGTCAAAAATTTGAGAAAAGAATTTTGGAATCAAAATTTTCCATTGTACGAAACATTCAACGTATTCCAAATATTAGACGATTTTCATTCGTAATTTGGTTTATGGAGATCGCTAACAAACAAATGTTTATCACACAACTGAAATTTGTACGTTTGTATGTTGTGCTACTGAGGTTCAGAATGTATAGTCTTAAGTTTAGCAATGTTTGAAACAAAAGCAATCCACGAAGGAAGTTTGATGAACATATTGTGAGCGACGTTTCATTTATGATGTACTAATGGGCTAACCTTTTTCTATCTACTAATATGTTATAGTTAACAGCGGCGAACCTAGGACACCATATGTTGCATCGGCAATTGGGTAAAGCGCGATTGTATGTGCACAGGCGGCCCGAAAGTTGCGGGGGCCGGGGATGTGGACCCTCTGTTCACAAAATCTATCGGTGGACTAAACAAAAACCGGAACACGATTCCGCCGTGGTCTGAGCCCCCCTCATCCGCCCGTTACTGAACTCAATTTTTTCTTACGCTTCACGATGTTGCTATTTTTGCTATCTGATTTTGCTTGCGGCAGTCAACGGGGGCCGGGCCCCCTCCCCCTAAATCCGCCTATAGTTAAATAATGAATATAGCACATTGGTTGCCACGCGTCACAAGTCAAGAAGAAAATGGCGTCTGGTAGTGCAGTTGACACGGGTAATCTGGAGACAATTCCCGACGACTTTTCAGTCAGCTATTTTCCGAAAGGAGATAATTTTGGGGAAAGAGTCGAGAGAAGGGCCTTAGGTTACTATCTGCAAGGTTACATCAGCGACATAATAATTTACAGTTGTGAGAATGAAGTAAACGTATGGGCCAAGTGCTCACCACCGATGCGCAGAGAAGCCGCATGAAATACGCATGCAAATAGCTGGGACAAGGATTTTAGATTCGTTTTGTTCTTGGTAAGGGTTAGTGAACACTGGTAAAATTATTGTTGTTCTTTTATAACTCCAGCTCCCGTTGTTATTGGTTTTCCATCTAAGAAGTAATCGTTGCTGGCTTTTCTCAAGGGTATCACCCGGAGGATACTCTCGTAGAACAGGCCTAACGATACAACAAAATGCTTTAGACCAGCTATTTTATTGTATAGAAAGGACTCTTCTAGTTACCTTTCTTTAGCCCCAGCCCCTCACAAAAAGTCTCTTACTCTTGAAATTGTAGTTTCACAACTTCAAGAACATCTCAGATCAGCTGAGCTGCACAATTATACTCCAACAGTGGCAAGTGCTTAGCGGTACAAAAATAGCACCCAATAATCTAATAGTTGCCAAGGCTGCTGAGACATGAAAGATTTGTAATGTAAAAACTACAACGCCGGTAAGAACTAATTTGTGATATATTTTCAATAAATCAAAATACGTCACATGCTCGCTAAATCTCGCAAGTGTAAAAGTTATTGAGAGACTGGGACGCGCTTGAATTCTAACCCAGCTAATGCTAAAAGCAATGTTATCGTTGATTTATCCGAAGATTAGTAAATGGCATTCCACTTTTATCCAACAACCAGCCTATTATAGTCGTGTTTAAGACTACGGTGAAATATGTTTGTGTATTTGTGTCAGTGAAAGATGTGGTCGGCAAACATGTAAATTTAAACCAGATAAGCATAAAAAGTATACTATTTCAAAACGAAATGGTGGAACATGAGTCACAACGCAGATAGACTTGTGATCTCAATGCCCATTGATCATCACACTGAGCAGGACATTGTCCACTACTGAATACACGTGACATTCCATTTTCGCATTTTATAAAGGTAACCTGGTTTACAGGAAAGGTTTGCAACTGAAATAGCAATTGGAAAAAATCAGAGTGAGAGAAATGAGAGACAATTAGAAATGTTGAAGTACGCATACCGGTGTTTCCCGTAGATAAGCCCACCCGATAAAACGCCCATGGGCTTTTATTCGGTGTTACAACTTGTGGTGTCAAGTCCCCAGACAGTGGGTTGCTTATTTGGAAATTTTCCTCTTAAAAGCCCACTCAGAGTCAACTTTTTGTCACAAATTGAGTTTCGTGAAGCATTTGTCATTTATAAAAACGAACAAGGCGTTGGCGAACCATGTAATGGCCATACAGGATATAATTTACTTGACCTTCCACTGTAATAAGCCTCTGAGGTTTTAATTTTAGTGTTATAGAGTTGGAGTTGAGACAAGTTTTACTTCGTTTTATCTGAAACGAGTATGTTTGTGTAGAAGATGGTACATTCAAGATCTAAGTCTATGGTAAGTCTTTCAACTTTCTTTATAATCAAAATATTTAAATAATTGCATTTTTATGTCTTTGAAATTCCTTTATATTTTAATATTTTGATTATTTAAGTAATTGCAAATTCAAGTATCAGATTGGCCTAATGGACGGCTAACATGCATTTGGCAGGGTCCTAGAAACTATTTCTAAAGCAGGAGATGCTGCCAAATACTTGCATCTGTCCCTCCTAAAAATATTTCAAAATCTAACCACCTCTTTACTATGAGTTGAAGAATTCTTTTTACTATAAAAACTCCAGAGAGCCGTAGATTTCTATGCTTTATATAGCTGAGAATAATTGCACTTCGTAAGATTTTCCAGATTCACTGTGAAATGGTGCCTTTTCTGAGAGAATTCCTTACAAATGGGTGCCCTTTCCATTTTGTGGACTAGAACGCTACAAAATGTTCTCTCAGATGGAATCCCTCGATCAAATAACTAAGTAATAATTCTACATGTAACAAATTCCAATCAGAAGAAAATAAGCATATGTACATACTAGGATTTCCACTGAAGCATATCTTGAAGGACTGAGTTAAATCGCTCATAAAACTTTTACACCTTGGTCCGGTTCACTCCTAAATTGTCAAGCACGAATTTTTTCTCAAAAATATTTTATACTTCAAACAAGCCTGGAAAATTAGCGACCAAAGGTATAGATGTGCTGCGTTGCTTGCCCAGTTCTTAGATGTACTTAGATGTAGCATGAAACAGTACATGTTTTCACATAGATATAATGTGAGTGATTTAGTATCAAGTCAGTGACTGGAAACTAAATCTCAAACTTGAAATGGGAAATTATAGGATAAAAAAAATTACTGAAGTTATTTTGTCTGAATTGCCATAATATACAGATTCTCAAATCTTTGCTAACCATGTGCCTAGAATGTGTATTCACTAAACATATTTTCTGTTGTCATTAAAAGGCCGGCACAAACACCAGACCAGACCATGTGCAAAATACCTAAAATATCTTTGAATTCTTTTAGAAACTTTGATGTCTGCTGAAAAGACTCAATATTAAGGGATGGTTGGTCCAAAGATTTTGTGGCTCGATTGGTCAATAATCCGAAGAAGAAGGGGAACTTTATCTTGCGTTATCAACTCGGTAGTTACCAAGAATAATTTACAACATGAAAGTGTTCGTAGCTTGTTCAGGTTGTTGTTCGTTGAATAACCATAATTTCAAGAGAGCTTTGCCTGCTTTACAGAGCTTTACAGAATTGTGAAAGATGGAGAATATGATGTAAAATTATCTGAAATCCTGAAGACGTTTAAATCTGTAGATTACGGTATAATTTAAAAAACTATTAACAAGTTTTCTGTTCCGACTATTGGCTTTTCGGACTATAGATCCCATTGTTTTCGGACTATAGACCCCTTGGACTACAGACAGCATTTCATTTCTATTGACAGTTTTGATTTTTTTCAGATGAAAATGTTGTCAATCCATTCAGTTCAAGTGACAATGATACAGACAAAGGTAGAATTTGGTGCTTGTTTTCTCAGAGTAGGGAAACATCCAACTTCACATGGGTGAGTTAGGAAGGTGGCGTGAGTTTCACATAAATAAAGTATTATGGGAAATATACATATACATTTTCGCAAGGTTTCTCTAATTTTATTTTTTAAACTCGTGAGTGCGAGGTCATAATTAATCGCTACTTTGATTTAATACTTTCATAAGGTAACTGTGAATGAAGTTAGCTCCGCCTACTGCGCATTGTGCTATGAGTTCTGTGAATACTATTTTGTTTATGAATGACCGAGTGCGCTCAGGTCCCTGAGACTGAGCCTAGGTTATACAGCATGTGCGAATATTGTCACACTGGTCAGATGTGTTCTAGTCATTGCGCGAGTCTCAAGACATCATTAAGGTAACATTTACTGTCATTTGCCGTTTTGCTTGCAATTTGTCTTTAAATGCGTTCTACTTTGCGAATTATGTGTCCGCGAACTGTTACTGAATATTTTGCGTCTTCCAGTTCCACTGACGGACGGACAGACACACATGTCAGTTGAAATGCGTTGCGAAATAAAGCGTCCCGTGTAACATGTAGTTTGACTGGCATGCAGCTACAGTAACTACAGAGTCATTTTGGTTCTTATTGCGTTAGCATACAGCCTGTTTTTAGACTTACATCAACAAACATTGTAAAACATTACATTTTTCGTTATTTGCAACAGTTGGCTTCCCAACATATTTTTTGTTAACCGGGTGAACCATTTAATGTAGCAGAATAACTTAAAAATTGTTAATGTAAATTTAGAAGACAGCTTTAAATAAGCCAAACAAATGAATGCAAATGTAAAGGTGCAGCATAGATCACTGCATTTATAATTTGTTTCAGATGAAGAAGTAAGGGAATGTCGTTTTCATCACATGGTGTTTAGTTCTGCTAAAATAAGATTTTTCTAATAGATCGTCTGAAAGGTATTTCATGTAACTAAAATTACTTATTTTTCAAATTTTGCCACACAATATCTTTGTAAATTCAAAATTTATTTCTTGGTAATGTCAATGATATGGTAATACCTTTTCAGCTATTGTTTCATTATTGTTTCGTAATGTCTATTCAAAATGTGGTGAGATGGAGATTAGCCGATCCTGTATTCCGATGAACCCTTGATAGTCTATAGTGCAAAGGAAATTTTAGTATTCGAAGGACTGTTAGTCTGAAGGTGATTTGGGTGATGACGTTGCATCAGAGCTTATAGAAGACTGTTGTTTTAGTGCTGTTGAGCACAGTTGAGAATTATTATGAACGCAAATGATAAAGACTTTGTTTTGAAAATGCAAGGTTCTTTCGGGATTTTTTTCTTGCCATCCTAGCCCTGCCACCCAACAATCGTGGTCATGGTATTGTCGTCACTGTATGAGTTGGTCATCCAATTTTGTTGATTTTAACAGCGTCTCATATATTCATGACACCTGAAAACCTGATGCTTGCAACAGAAAAGTTCAAAGAATCTATAAACTACCTCTAATTCGTGTTTTCACTGTTTTCATCGCAATATAGACTTGCAAAGCCGTTGGATAAACACTGCCATTGGTCATGAACACATATTCAGAGCGTTTCCACCTACACAAAGTTATGATTCGCTAGTAACCTAGTTGAACTTAAAAGATCTTCCGCGATACTTTATCTTTCACATGCAACGAGAGATCCTGCCTAGAGATGGAGCTGTTGGAAATTCTTAGCAAATAGAAAAGTATTGAGTACACAATCTTTCAAATATCTCTTAGCTAATTCCTTCCACGTTAGACTGGACTCTCTGCAATACTGGTGACATACCAGTGCTTGGTTCCATTTAAATACTGCCCGATATCTTGCACTTTATTGTGCTGAACGAGGCCGTCACAAATATGAGGGTGGCTCGACGCGAACGATGACACTATGTCGCAACCCGTGAGAAATGGTAAAACAAGATCATAAGGAACTTTTCTGGAGATTCATTGCCGGTATCCGTTGAGGTAGCTTACACGAAAAGCATACCGAAGTACCCAATGCCCGAGTTTTTGCAGTATTGGGAAGGTACAGACAGAAATCACGAGGACACCTGTGTCATTGGCACAAATCTTGTTTGTTTTTACGCTTTCCTTTAAAACATGATTAACAATTAGGAAAATTCTTGTGCCACTACCCTCGTGATGGTTGCTGAGGGCACCTGAGGCCAGGTGCATGAAACAGTGCCAGCAGGAACTCTGCTATGATTCCTTAAATTTTCTGCGCATGTGCAGACTTTCTTAATATACTTTCCTCTATTTTTTGTTGTTAGATCCTCTTTACTTATTGCATTTCTAAATATGCAAACAGGCACCAGTATCTGTAGGTTTGTGAAAAATTAAAGTACGCAACCCACCGTCGGAATAATTCACAAGGACATCGAGAAAAGGCAACTTCTCAGAGACAGGCAATTCATACGTGAACTTTAGTATAATGTTAGTTTCGAGAAAGTCAGAGGAGACAGCAGTTGATCACGCAAACAATATACAAAGCTATTATCGAGTTTAAGGTGGACCCAATCGATAAGTCTGTACATTTTAGTCAAAAACATTTGACTAAAAAGTATATACTTATCGATTAAATCCTCCATGATTATATATCTGTATGATCTGGTGATTACTTGTAGAGGTGATATTCTGTGTGTGAGTATGAAGCTCTCCTTCACCAAGTACGTCCCATAAGCTCTGCACAGCAGCTTAAGGGATGAGGACAATTTCAGCATGTAAGCTGTTGTACATGTAATATGGCTAGGTGGTATTCACGTATATTTGCCGAACTTTTGTAAAAATCAAAATTGCCTGGAATGTTCTGGTGAACATATATGTGTGTTTGAATGATTTTCAATTTGATTCTTGGAAATTAAGAGAAAAATTTGAAAGGTACACCTAGTTTGTGGGTAGTTTGTTTATATTTGCAGCCCTTCGTCTGGTATGACGTCTTGACTTTTTGGGAACCTGTTTCTGTAAGCAGCTTTGGTGTCATGGTTCCAGTTGTTCAGCGAACTTTGGTTCTGAGAGAGGTAACTATTTTATTTCCAATGTGTTTGGTGAAATATTGCATGTGTAAAAAAACTAATAGATACGGCAGCGTTCTCCGTATGAGTTTATGTGGTAATATTTCTAACTGCATTGCGAATTCTTGATATTTATACTATACCGATTTTTGGACTATTAAAAGATAATAACAACAGCTTCATTATCCACTGCAGCTCTGAAGCACTTGTTAACCCAATTTTTCTGTGTGACTAGATTTATCTGCAAGCAGTGGATATTTGAAAATTCCTCATATATTCAAGTGGCACATTTTTTATTCCCCTAATATGGTAGCGAGAGGTGGCCCTGTGTGTTGTCTATTCTGCCAATGTCAAGCTCAGAAATTAAACCAAGTCATAAAATAATTATCGATAACATACTGAATGATAAAGAATGAAACTGACACTGAAGAAACGAATTTTCGGGTATTATTCTGGATGAGTTAGATTTTCAAATCAACTTAAAATGCACTTTGTAACATATTAAAAATGTTAAATAGCCTTTATTTACATATAACTTGATATTTAACTAGCAATACAATTTAGGCATTTGGAAAA
>NMRA01000083.1:0-61385 GCA_002633005.1 Phoronis australis
GGCGTTGCTCGCTTAAAGGCGAAGGCAACATTTCTTCATGTCATTTTTAGCAAAAATAAGGTTCGTTGATTATCCCAGACATATTTTTCACTTATTTACTGCTTTTCATAATTTAATTAATTACTCGTCGTCTACTCCGGAAGTGACGTTTGGGGAGGCAAGAATTTCGAGCCAATTTGTTTTCATTATAGTCTGACTATGAGAGCTGTCGAGTCAGTCATTGTTCAACCTCGGTTGTGATAAGTTCGGTCGTCGTTTGCTTTTGTTTACAGGTCAGTCAACATGCCACGATGTTGCTGCGTGCCGGGATGTACTCATCTCCCACACGCGCTTTGGGTACCTTGCGTCGCTTTCCGAAGGACTCCGCCGTAGCCTACTTGGCTAGCTCGTTCATGTGAAGAACGCAACGCTACCCCTCCACGCAACGTACAAAGCAGTGGAGGGTTACCGAATGTGTGGCAAGCATTTTCTGCCGTGAGATTACGACAGAGATATGTACGTTGAATTGATAAAGGTCCCTGCGAAACAACGCCTGAAGAAGGGCGAGCTAAATAGGCATCCTAAAGGTTGTGCGAACTCATCAACTGTAGCAGCCAAGGGTTGCTTCTCATTTTAAAATCATCTGAAAATGGAGACAAAAAGCAAAATGTTTTGTATTTGATAGTGATTTTATTTTGGTTTTAAAACTGTTTCACTTTCAAAATTTTTAGTTGTTTTATATCTGAATATTTTCACGAACACCTGTTATTTTCAATATTTCCATTTTAAACACAATATATCTTCAAAATTGTTTTCTGAGATTTTCCTTTTGAACATATTTACTTTTCAAATAAATTTCGTTTCCTTTAAAAAGATATTGTTCTCTTAGCAATTAAATTACAATTTGCAATTGGATGTTGTATGTCAACAAAGTAACCAACTATCTGTCCCTTTGTATAGCTTCCTGATTTGACCCCCTGTTGGGGCAGCTATTGGATGTTGGATGTCAACCAACTAACCAACTATCTGTCTCTTTGTATAGCTTCGTGATTTAACCACCAGGAGGGGCAGCTATTAGATGTTAGATGTCAACCAACTAACCAACTATCTGTCCGTTTGTATAGCTTCATGATTTGAACACTAGGTGGGGCAGCTATTGGATGTTGGATGTTAACCAACTAACTACATCTTACCTGTATCAGCCAGTGATCGTTTGACCACCAAGTGGAACAGCTATTGGGTGTGGTCGCGAAAAACGTTAGAGCCACATGGAGAACTCGAGCATAAGTTGCGTTGACAAACTTTATTCGTTTCTTTCTTATAGTTACTCGGTTCAACTGTAACATACAAAAAAAAGTTCTATGAGACAATTGAACAATACGTTGGTCGTTTACAAAGTTACAATACTAATATTAAACATTGCATATCTTCTTATTCGGACAACGTCAAACTACTTGAGGCAACGCTAATTAAAGTTACAGAGTACGCGTTACAATTACGTTGAAGCACTGACTATATACTGTAACAAAACTAAGTACAAAATACTTACACCAATTTGCGGCATAGATCACGACTAAACTCAAAACTCAAGATACATGTAAGGACGTTGAAGCACGAATGAGCTAAGCTGGCGCGCGTTACAGCTATAAACTATGGTGTGCCGAGCAGTTATACATATGCAAAATTCTATTGAAGAATTAGTCACGTGGAAAATATACGCGGTAGAAGCTGAAGAGCAAACACATAAACCACCAACAGATGGCGAATATAGTCAGACTACAAACACAAGAGTGCGTCGGCACTTACACTCCGCCCTCAGCAATTCGTTGCTGAACAAATACTAACTCATAAGAAATAATACTAATCAAGTGCACTATCAATCAAAAGCACACATTTACAAACAGGACGTCGAAGTTCCGTCATCTGTGTCTTGACTCTCACGGTCCGTACAACACCAAAAGAATCAGGTTCCACAGCTATCACACGACCCATGTCCCAGTGGTTTCTTGGCACATTCTCGTTCATCAAAAGCACGACATCTCCCACTTGCAGGTTCCTTCTTGGCGTTAACCACTTCTGACGTTTCTGCAAATTCAAGAGATATTCACGTCTCCACCGGACCCAAAACTGTTCCACGAGATATTGCACACGTTTCCATCGTTTACGGCAATACAGGTCGGCATCTAAAAACTGTCCGGGTGGTGATAAAACTGTCGACTTCAGTGTCAGCAGGTGACTCGGAGTTAATGGTTCCTGATCTCCAGGGGTGTCGGATATGGATGTCAGAGGACGTGAGTTAATAATGTTCTCAGTCTCACACAGCAGCGTACGGAAAATTTCGTCGTCGATTTGAGAACCGAACTGATGAAATAGCTGCATCAGAATCTTTCGGATCGTTCGTATCTGACTTTCCCAAACTCCGCCCATATGACTGCCGGCAGGAGGATTGAAATGCCACTTTATACCCTTCTTTAGTAGCGCGTTATGGATGGTGCCCTGGTCGATATTGGCAAGCGCTTCGCGAAGCTCTTTCTCTGCTCCAACAAAGTTGGTACCGTTATCGCTCCATATCTCCAAAACTGGTCCACGCCTGCACAAAAACCGCCTGAGTGCCTGAATAAATGAATCAGTGTCAAGTGAATTAACAGATTCCAAATGTACTGCACGACTGGACAAACATGTGAAAATAACTCCGTAGCGTTTCAGCGTTGTTCTACGTACCTTTATATAGAAAGGGCCAAAAAGATCCAAACCTGTGAAGCAAAATGGGCCTTCAACAGTTGTTCTGGCAAACGGCAGATCAGACATCTTCTGCTCACACACCGGGGCTCTTATCTTCTTACAGATAACACACTTACTAATGACCTCGCGAACTGCAGAATTCCCAGCTATGATCCAAAACCTTTCACGCGTGTCAGCTAGGACGTGGTTCCTGCCTGCGTGCTGCAATCGTTCGTGGTGACGACGGATTATCAGCGTAGTGACATGACTTCTGCGTGGAAGAAGGATCTGATGCATTTGGTCGTACGGCAAGTTGGATTTGCGTAGTCTACCACCAACTCTAACCAGCCCTGCGTCATCCAAAAACGGATCCAAACTGTGGATAGAGCTGTTCTTAGTTACACCAGGCTTGTTCGGTCCACGGTTTTCTAAGGTGTTCACTTCTGCAGTGAAGTATTTACGCTGCGTGTATTTTAGGATGTAGAGCTCAGCTAACTGGAGCTCCTCCACACTTATTGGCTCCGCCCCACGAGACACAGTACCATGACGTCTTTTGAGGAGAACCTGACGAAGTCTCAGATAATGAACCACAGCTCTGCAAAGACGGTGCCAATCTGAAAAATAGTTAATAAGGTTATCAAATGGCAAACATGCAGAATCGCTAGAAACGTATGTCACTGCGGCGTTGACGGTGTCGGTGTCTCCTGGTTGATCGAACACGGATGGTTGGTCTACCCATTCGTTCTCAGGCTGCCACAAAAATCGAGATCCGTTCAACCAACTATCATCAGCAATAAACTTCTCAGCCTTAACACCTCTTGAACCAATATCGGCCGGATTACTCCGAGTATCCACAATTTCCAAAAATCGTCGGTCTTCATAAGATAAGCCCTTTTCGTCAGGAAATGCTGCGATACCATCACTGAAATCCTTCTCAAACACATTCAGGACAGCTGTAGAAGAGATGGATGTACTGTCGCTCATTGGTGTCGGTACTAATTCTCTAATACCAATACGGTTGCAAATCAAACTGTAACATGTCGTAGCTTCCATGGGTCCATTCACCGTCCACCCATGCTTCAGTAGAACACCATACGGACCTCCATCTACTGTCGACGATACATCTCGAGGCTTAAGTGCTTCCGGGCAACTGTTGCCGATCAGAAGTCCAATCTCTAACTTGGGGGAGTACTCTGGAACCTTGGTGGCTAGCTCAGCAAGATGAGGAAACTGCCTCAATACACCTGGGCGGGGAATGTGCTCGCGGCTAACGGAGATCTCTGGTCTGCTATAGGCCTTCGGCAACATCACAGCATTTTCTCCGCAAGCGTCACTCACGATTAATCCTTCGACGACCTTAGAAGAGATGACGTCACGTCCGTGCATGGTATGCATTTGCAAGTTAGCTTCGTAGTACGTCGCAGTCAGTCTGTCGAGCAAATCTTCCTTGATGAAGCATGCACTGCTGCCGTTGTCATAAAAGGCGTAGGTGTTAATCGTTTTACCATCACCTTGTCGCACTTGTACTGGTAATATAGACTGTAGAACTGATGCGTTTCCATCAATGGCGTTAGTACTACACGTCTGGGTAGCAACATCTGAAGCGGTCGCTTGAGTATTTCTTGAAGCTTCTGCATTCCCGATGCGAAAGTTATTGTCGTGGAGCGTCGTTGGATGCTTACCATTACACTGTCCACATGTTCTCTTCTTGCTGCACCCTCTGGACATGTGGGACGCGCTAAAACAGGCAAAACACAGACGCTTGTCCTTTAGAAACGAACGCCTGTCAGTAAGAGACTTCTGCAAAAATCGAGAACATTTTTCTAAGTCATGTTGTTGGTTGCAGAGGGGACAAAATGTTCGTTGGTTGGCATGTGATCCGCGACTAGAACCCACCTCAGTGGCAAATGACGTGTTACGGGGCGACTTCTTTTGTTGGTGCATAGAATTGGATACTGGTGTGCGAGAAAGTGCTTCCTTACCGTAAACTGGATGGCAGGCGGTCTCTGAAGTCTGCTGGACGAATATAGCGAGGTCAGCAAACATCGGCGATCGAGATAGTCTCTCCATGGCAGATACCTTCTTTCGCCAATCATTCTGCATATACATCGGAAGTTTTCTCACAACAGCTTGTAAGTTCGGCGGATGATTCAATACCTCCAAATGAGGAACACCTCTCATGGCACACGAACACTTCTGTAGAAATAGACCTAACTCCTTAAGACTGGAAATGTCGTCTTGTCGAATTAACGGCCATCTTAGCACCCTGTCAACATAAGCATTGGATACTTTAACTGGATCACCATATTCTTTGTCTAACAAATCTCGAGCAGCTTGATAACTACAGTCTGGATGCATGTACAGGCAGCCACCAATCAGACGTTTAGGCTCACCGATAAGATGCTGTTCTAAATAATACAGCTTGTCAGAATTGCTTGTGATGCGTGATGCAATCCTAGCTTCAAAAGCCAAAGTCCAAGCTTTGTATTCCAATACATCACCTTCAAATCTTGGGACTTCAGTATTAGGTAAACTAATGAAATTGGTCAAATGACGAAATGCGTCCAGCACAGCGTCTTGATTATAAGAAGGTGTAAATACCTGAGCGCTTGGATTAAGCGGATGCTGACTGTGAAAAGCGTTGGTGGTGTTGACTGGTATACCTGTGGCTACAATCGGCAGAGATCCACTGCTGACGCATGGTGGCGTTGATGACTGGTCTTTAAACAAAGGCACAGACGGGTGTGACGTAACACCAGCACAGTCACCGGATGATAAGGGCGGCATGGCATACAGCATAGAAGACTGAAGTTGCGACGTCATGGCAACACTAACACTTGAACAAGGAACAATTACGTCAGAGTTCGCACTTGGAACTACTTGGCTTGAACTATGAACTGTTACGTAAGAAGGCGCACTTGGAACAAGAGACTGCGATGAGACAATAGACTGCTCACACGTACCTGCATGGTTACCAGCAGACTCTGTCGGTGCTACGAGCAAAACCGAGTCGGTTGACACAACACTGTCTGATAAACTTTCAGATAAACCCTTCTCATAGGCTGAAGCAACTTGTAAATCTGTAGCAATTTTCCGTTCCTCCAATTCCAGCTCTAATTGTTTGATGCTCATCTTCAATTTGTGCTCAGTTTTTGCAGCGGCTAGGCGTGCCTCAAGCTCAGCTTTCTTGGCTTTAGCGTTCGAAAGTTTTAACATAGTTTTAGATGACACAGCAGATACAGACGAATATGCAGAGAATGACGACTTCACGCTTTTCGAGTCGTTCCACTCCTCGTCAGGCATGTTCGGAATAATTGAGTCGACGTCGCCAGGTATGTTCGGTATGGAGTCGACGTCGGTGTACCCCATGGCATACTGCGTTGCCGTTAGCTTAGGCTTGACACCAGCTTCATGGCTAATGGCGGTGGGCGTTGACATCTCAGCCATTGGTTTGAACAACAATGTGGTCGCGAAAATCGTTAAAGCCACATGGAGAACTCGAGCATAAGTTGCGTTGACAAACTTTATTCGTTTCTTTCTTATAGTTACTCGGTTCAACTGTAACATACAAAAAACGTTCTATGAGACAATTGAACAATACGTTGGTCGTTTACAAAGTTACAATACTAACGTTAAACATTGCATATATTCTTATTCGGACAACGTCAAACTACTAGAGGCAACGCTAATTAAAGTTACAGAGTACGCGTTACAATTACGTTGAAGTACTGACTATATACTGTAACAAAACTAAGTACAAAATACTTACACCAATTTGCGGCATAGATCACGACTAAACTCAAACTCAAGATACATGTAAGAACGTTGAAGCACGAATGAGCTAAGCTGGCGCGCGTTACAGCTATAAACTATGGTGTGCCGAGCAGTTATACATATGCAAAATTCTATTGAAGAATTAGTCACGTGGAAAATATACGCGGTAGAAGCTGAAGAGCAAACACATAAACCACCAACAGATGGCGAATATAGTCAGACTACAAACACAAGAGTGCGTCGGCACTTACATTGGGTGTTAGATGTCAACCAACCAACAAACTATCTGTCCCTTTGTATATGTTTATGATTTGACCACCAGGTGGGGCAGCTATTGGATGTTCGATGTTAGCCAACTAACTACATCTTACCTGTACCTGCCAGGGATCGGTTGACCGCTAGACGCAGCAGCTAATGGATGTTAGATGTCAACCAACTAACAACACCTTAGCTTTATCAGCCAGTGATCGGTTGACCACCAGGTGGAGCAGTCTCTCAGTGAGTTCCGACGAGATTTGTGAACCCGAGGAGTCCATAGCGAACCGAGTGCACATTATCCAGTCACCTTTCATCGACGCTGGCTGTGTGCCACGATCAACCGGTACGGCTTACTCTTGATTGAGGTGCTACAGGAAACATGATACACGAATCTTGTGCCTGATCACTCGGTACACCTATCGTCCCCAACACACAGTATGCTTGCCAAGCTGATGGTGTCTCCCCACTTGATTTTGTCGGCGAAACCTAGATCACTTTCATGCTTGATAGCCACATATTGGTTTTCGAGGTCCTGGTCATTAAGACACTTTATGTAGACGTCCTTGCTGCTACTCATTCATGGTGAGAAACAACATCTCTGTGCACCCAGCTAAGAAAGAGGTTGGTGTAGGAGAAGTCCGAATGTCTATGGCTATGATCACTCTAAGTCTTTGTCAAGACAGCCACTTGTCCGTAGAACAGACACGTTCTGTGTGTCCCCCCCCCCTTCAGCCACTGTGGTATGGCTAGAAGACAGCCTCGACATTGAAGTCCCAGCTGATTTACTTGGACATAACCAGGAGATAATAATTGAACCCCGAACAGATTCCACAAGTGCCCGATGTTGCGTGATCTGGTACTCCCAATGGATTATTGCCTTCTCTGCAGCATTTCTTGTATTCAGAAATCCTGGTTTCCTGTAGCCTTGAGTTGCTTAAACCCTTCACACCATGGTCATAAATGCTTGAATTCGTTTACCCACAATTTTGATATGGTATTTTAAGTATTTCTTCTTCAAAATGAGTACTTTTAATCAAAAAATAAAAGCAAAAATTAAAAATTAAATAATTTGTTTGTGTGACGTCAACAGTGGATACGGTCTTCGACATTATGTTGTTCTACACCAGCCGCGAGCCGTACTAGTCTCGAAAACTGAGTTCGACGGATTATTATGAAAAGTTGCATGTGCGGAGGATGCAGGACGGACAATATTTCAGTTTTTGGGATTCCAAATTACCCCAAGATCGTCCAGAAATGGGACAGGCCTTTACGTCGGACACGGGTATGGAGGTGCGAGCGATCAGTTGAGGGGCCTCGCTGTGCTCAGCCCAGTTTGAAGAATCGTGCTTCAATCCGTCGCAGAAACGGACATTTGATGAAGTTTTCTCCAACGTGTAAGTGCATTTGATGGAAAGAAAGTGTATTGCGTTGTACCGATCATTGCTGGGAACGTAGTTATATGAGCCTCAGCGTCAAATTGTGACTGAGACAATGAATGTGGCTACAGTAAGTTTCCATCAGTCTGTTTTTACTCAAGATTTTGTGGGAATCCATGCTATTCACATGTACGCCAATGCCCAATGGTAAAAAATGGGATGTAGATGCCACGGCTATTCGCGACTGAGCTTTGACAGTCCGGGTAAAAACTTCGGTTAGATTTACAATTCGAGACGCACATTACTCGACACTTGAGTGGTTAGAAATTGAATCGTGATTCAATAGATGACTTTAATTGCCACTTTGAAACCAGGGCTGTCTGCAGAGTGAGTAGCCTCCGACTCGCTTTCACTCGCAGAAGACGCCGGTGCAGGAGGGTAGAACCGGTACGGCCTCAAACACGCAAAGTTTGCCGATATGGCGAGGTCTAATTCATTACCTGTTTCACCTATGGCCTGAGTGTGGTCTTCACCCCCATTTCCATACCTGTCTTCAAAAATACCCGTCAAGCTCATTCTCTAAGTCAGCGGAACTTAATTACAAAATCCATACTATCTGCCGATTGCATATATACTGTCAACTGATGAACGTCTTCCACTGATGACATCACGTAGCGGGAAACCGAAAAATTATTCATTTTTCTTTAAAATTTAAATTTCCTCAATTATTTCTCAAGATAAGTGCCATGGAGCGTTCATAGCTGACTGTGGGTCAGAGGATACGCAGCCACAAGGGATGACATACTTACCGGGTTCCAATACCACAAACAGTTGATGCTCTTAGAGACAATTTTTAGGCTGACATGAATAATTCATGTGATTCCTAAAGAAATATTTCGATTTGTGAATGATTTCTAGGTAACTTGGTTCGAGACTGTATGAAGCGGTCGAACCGAAAATCCTTTTTCCACTTTGAAGACAAAAGCTTACACCACAAGAAAGACATCGATATTTCAAAATACAAAAATGAAAAAACTATCAAAATCGCATGGTGCACTCAAAAGTTGTGTCAAATTTTGACTCACTATTTTGATTGAGCCGGCCATCTTGCAATATTAGCGGCATAGATTACGAGTTTAAAAGCGATTAAACATTATTTTCACAAATATTCTAGCAGTGAAATTTAATGAAAGATATCTTTACCTAACATTCTGTACAATTCAAGAGTTTAGTAATACACCAGAATTTAATCACGCAGATGTAATTTATTGAGTGGTTAAAGTGCTCACAATTCACGTTGGACAATATGGCGACTTTTGCTGAACTGAAAGGCATGTTCAACCGGCTATTTTGTCATTGGTGAAGATTTAACTATAAAACATTTGTGAACACACTGCTAAAAAACAGTTTTGTACAATTTCCCGGTGCTTGTGCCTAACTATTATGAATCTTCTATATATTTCAATGTGAAGTGACCATTCAATTGACCTTTGCACTCTGCTAAAAAACTGTTGAAATTGTTTTGAAATTTTTTTGTATGAAAGTCAACTTTTGTTCAAAGTATGATTATGTGTCACAACAGGACACATATTTTTCTAAATTTTATGCATAAAGTGTGCTTTTTATTAGTGTCTTGTAACTTGTAATATATCACAGCAACAAAATGTGAAAAATCTTACTTGATTTATAGAAATGGGTTACATTTGGATTACGAAGTGTGAAGCGCATTGGAATCCTTCTGCTTCATAGTTTCATATTTTTATTATCATGCTTGCCAAATTCTTGTTCAAAGAGGAAACGCTTTATGGTACTCAATCGCCATGGTAACAATTATGCAAGTCTACTTTTATACTTAACGTGAGCTGAGTTCAGCCTGTATTGCTGAAGTATTCCTAAGTACATTCTTAGTTACTTCTTGTGGCAAAGGACGGTTAGGAGCATTTTAGTTTGCGGGTAAATTTGTACTGAGATTACTTTGCTTAGTGTAAGCCTTAACTACAATGAAATTTTGAAACCCGTGCGTCCAATATTCTTAAGAGATGTCATTTTTATCTCTTATGTGAGCGTGACAACGAGGGACAAAATCAGATTTGGATGGAATCGATTAAACGATTAGCACCTGTAAGAATGACAACACTCAGATTAAAGTGACTTTATAGATTTTATGTTATGATTATCAGGTACAGTGCAATAAGGTGGACGTTACCAGGGCACAGTGTCAGTTAGCAGCTAACGGGGGATTGGCACGCGCACAGTTTAGACTCATTCGAAAACAAGCATGTATATAATATCAGTTTTTGGCCAAATTAGAAGTAAGAAGTGGAAAACAAAAACGATGCTTGAGTGCAGCAGCATTTAAATGACGTTACGAAGGTCATCCTCAGGTACAATAGTAGACAGAAAACAAAATATCGTAACAAAATATTAGATTAATATACCAACAAACTCAGGCAAATGGAGGTGTCCGAAATGATGATCCGTTGGATTCTAGTCTTGATGGATACCCGCAGATGTCAACTCAAATTCGGCAAGTGGAAGTCTAGCATCTTTGAAGCAAGCTCAGGCCTCCCGCAAGTGTTCCCTCTCAGCTCAGTGCTCTTTAAAGGCGAAGGCAATCTTTTTTCATGTCCCTTTTAGCAAAAATGAGGTCTGTTGATTATCCCATACATATTTTTCACTTAATTACACCTTTTCGTAATTTAATTAATTTCTCGTCCTCTACTCCGGAAGTGACGTTTTAGGAGGCAAGAATTTCGCGCCAATTTCTTTTCATACAATCAGACTGTAAGAGCTGTCAAGTCAGTTATTGTTCTACCTCGGATGTGATAAGTTCGGTCGTCGTTTGCTTTTGTTTACGAGTCAGTCAACATGCCGCACTGTTGTTGTGTACCAGGATGTAGGCCTACTCATTATAGTTTCACGCGCGCTTTGGATACCTTGCATCGCTTTCCGAAGGATGACACACTTCGCCGTACTTGGCTAACTTGTTCGTGTGAAGAACGCAGCGCTACCCGTTCACGCAACGTACAGATCATTGGCAAGCATTTTCAGCCGTCAGATTACGACAGAGATATGTACGCTGAATTGATGAAGGTCCCTGCGAAACAACGCCTGAAGAAGGGTTCCATGCCGTGGCTGTTGATTCCCGGCAGTGCCCCGTCGCTACCCCCGAGAAGAACGTTTTTGAAGCGAGAAGTCTCGCGAGCTGTGGCCACTATAAACAGTGACTGGAGGCACTTCATCTACTGTCACCCATGCCTCCGAACGTACCCCATAGCGTGCAATTCCCGGAACTAGCAGTGATTCCCTGTGTGCTGTTGTCTCTAGCCCAGAGCCTGTAAGCAGCCCTGCAGCGATGTTGAGTTGTTGGAGTGAATACAAGGGCAGTTCGTCATCCAATGAACAGATCGGTGAGCCTAAGTTTGATTAGTTTATTGTGGACTTGTATTGGAGCTATTGAGAAGGTGCCACGTGTGTGACGAGGGAGACGCACGGCGGGATGTAAGCAGTTTGGGTGTTCAAGTCACCATCCACTGGGAGTGTGTCGCGGGACACTCGGGCAAGTGGGACAGTTCTTCCTCTGTACGTGAGACGATAATGAGTACACCCCAGTACGCAGCAACAGCGTGGCATGTTGACTGACTCGTAAACAAAAGCAAACGACGACTGAACTTAACACAACCGAGGTAGAACAATGACTGACTCGACTGCTCTCATAGTCAGACTGTATGAAAAGAAATTGGAGCGAAATTGTTGCCTCCCAAAACGTCACTTCCGCAGAAGACGACGAGTAATTAATTAAATTACGAAAAGCTTTAAATAAGTGAAAAAAATATGTCTGGGATAATCAACGAACCCTATTTTTGCAAAAAAAAGGTTGCCTTCGCCTTTAACGTCTACACGGCAGATCTTATACAAGCAGCAAGTGTAGGTGGAGCTTCACCATACAGCTATGTTGATGACTTGATAGTCGCCAATGAGGCGAACACTCCAAGTCATGCCGTGGAGGGCCTGCAATCAGCAAGTGATGGTGTGGCCGATTGGACCGAAGACAACAAGATGTCCATCCAACCAGATAAAGGGGAATGGATGTTAGCCTGACGAGGTTATTTCAACCCAAACATGTTCACCCTGGGATATATGTGAGCCTTGATACCTCAAGTCCCTGAAGTTACCTATCTAGGAATTAAGATGGATCGAAGAATGACGATGAACTCCCATGTCGAATTCCTAGCTGAGAAAGGTGCCAAGAGCCTGTCACTGTTGAGATAGATATGAAGCAGCCCAGCAGATCCAACAAAAGAGCCTGGTGCAGCTCATGAATGCAACTGTCGGCGCAAGAACTGAGTATGGGCTCCATCTGTGCCTATGTGCCTCCCAACAGTCAATGACCAAACTACAGAGGATTCAAAACCAGGCCATGAGGATAGTAACCAAGGCAGCTAGACCCACTCCGGCAGACAGTCTCCAATACTGGTTAGGTATCAATAGCATCCGTACTAAACGGAAGACACTAGCAGCCCAAGCATTTCTAAAGGCAGCTACAACCAACTCTCATCCTCTGTACCTGGACTTGAGAGAGCATAGTGATGAGCACACTGCACAGAAGCTGAAAACTGTTCAATCATGGGTTATCGGAGCTAGGGAGCTTGTCGAAGAGGTATGTCCAGTGGACAACATCAACACCATAGAGTGGTCAAAAGCCACAAACTTTGTCATCAACACCATGGAGATTGGAGGCCGTCATTGGCGGGAAAGAGCTGACTGTATCAACCAAGCTACTGTATTGGAATGGCTTGAAGAACAATCTCCCACAATCATTGTTCCAACGGACGGCTCACTAAGAGATGACACTACGGCTTGGGCAGCAGTAACTTGGACTCGCGAGGGTCAACGCCTCTTGGAATGGTCAACAGCACGGGTTGGAAAATCCTCGTCTTCTAGAGCTGAATGTGAAGCATATGAAAACGCCCTAGTCTGGCTCTCACGGAACACAACACCTGCAGACAGATCATTTCTACTTACAGACTCCCTCAGCCTCATTAGCAGGCTAAAAACTGGTCATGTGAAAGATTCCTGGATCCCTCTGTTCAGCTTTATTAATGGTCTCTTCACCAGTGTTTATATACCAGCACACTGTGGCATCTCATTCAATGTCAAGACCGGTGAGCTTGCAGGCATCGCAGAACCGATTGCCGACCTGCTCCTCACACCAGCAGATGTAATCTCCAGAGTGCGTGAATCGCTTACAGATGCCAAGATTGTACAACAGCAGGAGAGATGGGCAACAAAGCGCCTCATAGAGCGAGGATGGCAATACGGAGATGCAGCAAAAACTCGTATCAGGGGAAAAGATCGAAGAGTGTGCAACCAACACGAACTTGGTTTCATCTCCAAATTTACATTGCGTGCGATAGTGGAAGGAGGAGGGCCGGAGACTCTCCCGGTGCCTTTCCTCTGACGTCACCACAGAAACAGAAACAGAAACAGAGACATCGTTCTCAAGCATGCATGCGCCATTGTTTCCTCGATGGAAACGTTTTGCCAAATTTCGTGGAATTTCACCAAAGAAATCTAGTCATAGAAACTGTCACCAGGGAACCAGCAGTAGTCGAAGTATCTAAAATATTGACGTCGACTGATTCGATCACCGCAGAAACATGTTTGCAAAAATTAGTGAAGCCCTTTTATGAGGTCTATGAGATAGAGCTGCATACTGTCCGTAGTCAGGTTCTGTAAAATACGCGATGGTATGTCTTTTCTACCGGCTGTTGCTTAGAAACAAACAAAATGCCCATTTTTATTTTCTTAGAGCAAACTGATGAAAAATATTATTGGAAATCACCAGCACTCCGCAAACTGGCCCCCAGAACACCTCAAAAATGGCTAAAAACCAAATACACAAAATTGGGCAAAATTTACCAAATTTTGACACTCCAGTGAAGGTTAACGGAAACCTCTTTGAAAATTCAAAGACTGTCTTCTGATTGAGAGGTTCAATCTTTACATAAACATTATAAAAAGTTTACTTTCCTGTTCTTTTAAGCCGTTTTAAAACAACTTCACTAAGTGAACCTTTTTGAGCCAAAAATGAGTTATTTTAGGCGAAAATATTCATGATGCTCTTCCTTAAAAAATAGTGGCCTAAAACTTTCAAATAAGCATTTTGAACATATCCAACCAGGATATATGAACACACAGTTTTTTGTTCTAAATCTGAGTCGGTGACCCTAGAGTCGACCTTCTGATGCTCTCGTGGAATGACAGTTAATACTTTGGAATTAAAATCTTCAGAGTTACGGCCCTTCGGAGTAATTACTTGACTACTCTAGTAAAGAAAAATCCAAGTGGTATTAGATGCGTTTTCATGCATGGTGGCGTTAAAATAACGTAGTGATTCAAAAAAGAGTACTGGTGACAAACGAAAACGCATACAATATTCAGTTCTGCGACACGTGTTACGAATCAAATTCAATTTGTTGTGGTGATTGGTTGGCTGGCTATTTCAAAAGAGTTTGATTGCAAGTTTCTTGCACTTATTGATTTCGAGTGACATTTATTTGTCAAGAATATTAACAAAACAGCTACAATTGCTAAATACATTATCGCCTTATAGCAGCGGTATGAATATGTTTTCTTCTACCGGGGTTAAAAATAAATTAATCTCTGTTGCTTCGGTTTTAATTCCTCTACTTTAAGTTTCGTTTTTCGTTAACATTAGATTAGGTATGAAATATACATGCGAAATATTCAATAGCTGCAAAAGTAAGATAGCTAAATGTACAGTCGAAGCACACCTGACGATAAAAATAAAAGTATGCGACTGCTTAACGTTCATAGCAATACCTTCAATACAGGCACGGGGATACAAAGATGCTAAGCTACATAGGGGCACAGGGTAGCATTACATATAGCTTATGATGCTATGACGTAACACTATCAGCCATATGTATTGTCGTCCTGGGCCGTCTGCACCAGGCAACTTCAGACACAACTGCTTAATAAACAGGCGGATATAATGTGCCACATGTTGATGCCCGGCGTTAATTATTCAGTGATGTGTCTTTGTATTGTAAATTCCCTGCATATTCAGCATTTTATTTTTACATGTCGTTATAACCAGCTGTTGAGTGTACAATTTGGACTACTTGTTTCTGAAAGCCGGGGCGTTCTTTCCGAAAATCATGAAAATGAATTCTTTAAATACTACGCGCCGAAATTTTTGTACTCAATGCAGGGTAAAGAATTATCATCAAATAAATATTAAATGTTTGTCACTTTATCCCCGTGGGTGGGTGGGCACATGTAGTTACCGACCGGTGCTCATAGCTTTCGGTGCGATGATAGACTGAAAACTGGTTTGAGTGATCACTTTATTTATCTCGACCGTCTACTCAAAAAAATGTCCAACGTAATGTCTGTTTTATGATCCAGCCGGTGCTGCGAAGTACACTCCCAGCTACTGTTACACTCAATAACCTGCTGCCTCTACAGCTGGCCTTTTATTGACTGCTGATTTTGGAACTGCTACTCAACTGTAACTTTAAATCGACTCAACTTCAGCCGACTTTAACTGACTTTCAACCAACTGTCACTAACCCTTGCCTCGGTATTTATAATCTCGTAGAAAGTTCTGGACCTTTTCACCAATTCAAGCACATTATGTTGTTATCATTGTAAATTGTTATGAGCACTGCTCTGTATTGCACGTTTTTCGTTAAAATGACTTGTAAGCCCATGTGGGAGCCGGATTCATTTGCACTGGTCACTGACGTAGTAAAAAAACAATCATTCATATATAGGAGACCGTTCCATTGACTCACACTGCCATTGTTTCAGCAAAATGTTTTCGCGAGGTTTTACACCGCCGGGAAGATTACCAATGCACAGCTGGTGCTAATATGCTATACAGCCTGTAGGTCTCGCATAATTGGATGCGTTCAACGTGGTTTTGGGTTTTCAGTTTTGTGCATTAGGAAGCGTTTTGCCTTATCATGCAAGCAATGATTCGCGTCAAGTGAATAGCAATGCCTACGACACGCCTGAGGTAGAATCACAAAAATAGTCTTCAGATACGAAGTAT
Source organism: Phoronis australis (assembly GCA_002633005.1). Classification (NCBI taxonomy): domain Eukaryota; kingdom Metazoa; phylum Phoronida; family Phoronidae; genus Phoronis; species Phoronis australis. The sequence continues at coordinate 16,192 of NMRA01000083.1, forward strand.
TTTGTCCTTGACAACCCAAAATCTACAAGTATGTCTCCTCATAGTCTTGTCAGTTTTCGTTTCAGTTGAGCAATCTTTCTTTCTTGCTACTTAACAAAACAAAAAGCCCGTAGGTATCGCGGAAGGGAAAAAGTGCGTGATGTTCTGCAGTTTTCCCAGCTTTATCAGTTTCAATGCTGATTTATGAATCACAGCCCAGATTACAAATTTACGCATACTTAGAATCGCCTTAGTTTTTGTAATAATGTACGCAATTTGTATACATATACATATATACTCAAATAATTGTAATAATGTACGCAATTTATATACATATATACTCGAATAATTGTAATAATCACGTAAGTATTCCACAAGACACAGTCGAATTCGAAAACAGTTACACTTTTTATTTCGAGAGTGGTGTAGGGAAATTGAAGGATATAACCATAGATTAATAAAAACTCCGACATGTGTCAGGATTTTTCCTGCAACGGGCGCTATTGTCCTACGGGCTTTCTGCGCGCCACCTGTGAACAGCTGCGGTCGAGTTATCATGCCGCATGCAGATGTCAATGCATAGTATATAAATAATAGAACTTAACATTTTTAGTTTTCTAAATTCAGTTGCTTCTCTAGTACGCATGTTATCGCTAGACTGCCTCGATCGGAACGAGCGCAATTGAAAAGCACCATAAGTTGAGCAGCTTGTAATGCAACAAAGAAAATAATTTAAAGCTGAGAAAGCACAAATACGAAGGGTTTTGGTTGACATGTTTGCTGGAATGTGGAAATGTAGCATGGAAAAAATACAAAGTAACTCTTAGCGTGACCTATCGTCAGGTTATGGGCTGTTTGGTTTATTTGCTTCGATAACTAAAAATACTTCAACTGTAGCTCGTTTAAATAAGAAATTATCTTAGCATTCGTAATATATACAAGTTAACTTTGGCACTCCAAGGGCAGGAGTGAGTTATGAGTTATGTTTGTTTACGTTCAACAGATAATGAACAAATCTAACACCGCTATCGTGGCATGCCTTTGAGAATATCGGTTTGTTAATTATTTCAATTAATGAATTGCACCACGGTGACTGACCTGTAATCGAGCTGTTATGCTTCCGAATGACCTTAAGAAAACTCAAAACTGCAAAAGACTTCTTTACAACAAGTTATCTGTTGTTTGGAAGACAAGATTACCAAAAGCATTTTCTCCAAAGTAAAACAATTTTAAACAATATTCATGCATTGAATTCAGTAAGAGGTTATACCAGAAACACGACTTTCTAATGTTGGTTGTAATGCGTGTCCAGGTGAACTACATTGTTTTAACAAATGAGGCAACGTGGACCATTTTGAAAAACGGATGTCACTATAATCCTGTGTCATTACATTTCTATTCCAATTTTATCGCACTTCCCTCCCCATTTAATGTTGTGAAAAGACCCTCAAGATTTTTAACAAAGCCTGAAATAGAGGAAGATTTAGCAACAATGACCCTTCCCAAATGCACGCGCCAATCCAAATACAGCTGTACTCTGTTTTATTGATTTATTGGTTCAACATGAGAACCTGGAAAACTGGTCCAAGAAATCTGAAGATTTTTAACGACCTTTCTAATACATCAAGCAATATACTTGTATCATCAGCATACTGAACAATTTCGTCCTCATTATTGCTAACATAAAGACCTTTCACTTTATCGGGTTTTTTTCTCAACAAAATTTGGATAGGTAGCAAAAAGGCAAGGAGATATGGGGTCATCTTAATAACACTAATGTAATAGTGAGGAAAATAGAGACGAAATTCCATAATTAGATCTCACATGTATTTGACCCGACATTCAAAATTTCCACACACCTTTCAACATGCTTACCGAAATTAAAGCATCTCATCCTATATATGATTTTCCGAGATAAACTGTCAAAAGCTTTTTCAAAATCTACCAACATCAGAAGGCCGGATATACTTTATTCTTGAGTGAAGTGTAACACGTCATATATTGATCTTCGCTAATATATGTCTGCCAGCAAGTAAGATTTTCATGTATCAAATCACGAACAACCCTTTTAAAGGCGAAGGCAACCTTTTTTCATGTCATTTTTAGCAAAAATAACGTTTGTTGATTATTCCAGACACATTTTTCAGTTAATTACAGCTTTTTGGTACTCTAACAATTACTCGCCCTCTACTCCGGAAGTGACGTTTTGGGAGGAAAGAATTTCGCGCCAATTTATTTTTATACAGTCTGACTGTGAGAGTTGCCGAGTTAGTAGTTGTTCTATCTCGGTTGTGATAAGTTCGGTCGTCGTTGCTTTTGTTTACGAGTCAGTCAACATGCCACATTATTGCTGCGTACCGGGATGTACTCATTATCGTCTCACGGACAGAAGAACAACTGTCCCACTTGCCCGATTGTCCCGCGACACCGGACTCCCACAGGATAGTGACCTGAGCACACAAACTGCTTACATCCCGCCGTGTGACTCCCTTGCCACACATCTGGCACCTTCTAAATAGCCCCAATACTTTAGACATATCCAAAGTAAACTTTTCAAAGTTTGGCTCACCGATCTGTTCATTGAACGACGAATTGTCCTGTTCACTGGATGTAAAACTGAGCCTATATTCACTCCCACTACTCAACATCGCAGCAGAGCTGCTTACAGGCTCTAAGCGATCATGAGAACATTCCGGTATGCAGCAACAGTGTGGCATGTTGAATGACTCGTTAACAACAGCAAAAGACGACCGAACTTAAAACAATCGAGGTAAAACAATGACTGACTCGACAGCTCTCATAGTCAGCCTATATAAAAAGAAATTGATGCAAAATTCTTGCCTCCCAAAACGTCACCTCCCGAGTAGAGAACGAATAATTAATTAGATAACGAAAAGCTATCATTAAGTGAAAAATATGTCTGGGATTATCAACGAACCTTATTTTTGCTAAAAATGGCATAAAAAGGTTGCCTTCGCCTTTAAGTTTTTCGGTGATAGGGTCCGATAAAATCCTAAAGCTAATTTTTAAGTATTGTAAATTGGCCCCCAGTTCTTCAAAAGTTCTTTTTAGACAACTACTTCATCGCACCCTGTAATTGGGTAGATGACAAACTTCTTTTTTCAAAACTACAAATGAAACCGAAATATGAGCCTAAAACTGCACTGACATTTACAATGAACAACACGGCCTGCTTCTTCTAAATACCCATTAATTTATTTCACCCAGACACATGTGCAATAAATTATTGGGCATTTTTGGAATTTGGAATCGGATGATCGCTCAACATATCGTCCAAGATAATTTTACCCAATGTATAATCTTAAGATGAATGCAAACAGATGTAAAAGTTCACTTTTATCCAAAATTCCATGTTGAGTTACTCATCATTGTCATCAGCTATAATTTGGTAATTATTTATTGGTTATAATTATTTATCTTTAAACCACTTCTACCCATCTTGCAATACTTCTAACACTGTTACCCAAATATACGTCGAATCCATTTGAAAACGAGAAGGTGGCGTCATTTCTCTAATAAAGAGCTATTTGCTAAGTTTTATGAAAATCCCGTTATTAAAGGAACTCCTATCGGAGATATAGATGTAAAGTCGAGTAGTCCTTGTGGTCATGTGGAGAACAGTCGTATTAGTCAGGATCCATATTAACCATTTCATCTTGCAATAACGTAGGGCCTCTGGAAGAGGGGGTACTGTGGGGGGGGGGCTATCGAAAGTAAAACATATCGAAACATGAAGAAGAGAGAAAATTCAAGAGAATATTTGTCCACGAATTCCTCCAACGTCTCCCGGGAAACCCAACGGGTTTCATCCAAATTTCATTATCAATAGTACGCTGGTTGTCTGAATGATTCTATCACTAGGTTAGTCGTCAGGGTAGTTTCTGCTCCCGATCAGATTATATCTCATTAGACAAATCCTACGCTAAATGTACACAAGTGGGCGATAAAACGTGCACTGTTTACCCCACTGTTTTTAAAATTGAAAAGTAACAGCCAAGTAAATAACAGCTTCCTTTAATTTTTTAAAATCGATTCATTATTAGAAATTCTGTTTCTTCAGCATCGCTGTTAACACACGAGCATTAGTTTTTGAATAGATGAGGCCGACGAGTTAGTCACACTCTTGCTTAGGATCGCTTACGGGTAACAACACCTCAACTGTTAGCGTACTAGGAGTTACCTCATGTAAATTGAAAGCTTAAAAGCCTCTAAGCTGTACTTTACATTTTCTTTTTGATACATAAAAACCGATGGAAACCATAAAATCTGAATGGAGGAGTAAAATTTAGACCATGTGGGTTTTTAAATTTTCAAAATTGGTCAAGTAAACGCGATTTTGTCAACAAAAACCCAAGCCTTGAGCTGTTTATCCTAGCACGGTTTATCAGCTAATTATACTGCATCACTAACTCACAATAGAAAAAAATGGGGACAAAACCGGCTGTGATGATGGAACTCAGTTGAAAGGGCATGTTCACCATATTCGGAATAGAAGATGGTTTTCTTTTTCAGCTGAGTAACAGTGCTATAACTAGAGGAATTCTCTTAATGAAAATGTACTCACGATGTCCACACTGTGTTACCTGATGAAAAAACGACTTCGTAAACTTGTCACCTCCGGTTACTTCAAACTGGAAAAGAGTTCCGTTGATTCAAACTGTAAAGTTGTTCCGTTGCTTGCGATCTTTAGTTGCGTAAAATAAATCGGTTTTAGGTAGGAGCGCCCACCACCATCTGCAATTAATTACCACGAATGTGACATTAGCATGCTGCGTTCTCTAGGTTGCATAACACTCTGGCGTCAGACCTAAGCTGGCAACGTGGTTATTCGAGAACACTTCGCACTTGTAAAATGGAGCATTGGAGAGCATAATGTACTGTCGGTCTTATTTTCTTCCGGCGAACATGTTTGATCATTCGCTATAAATGTAGAATGTGCTTTACTGGCCAATTCACCAAGTCCAAACATAGATGAATCTAAAAGCAACAGGTAGTTACTAGGAGAATAAGGCACAGGCGCAAGAGCAAAGCACAGACGGGGGCTCGATCTCTTTATTTCTGAACCGTCGATTTAAAAATAGCTCAAAGTAATTTTCTCATTTAGTTGCAAAACTAGTTAACAAAAAAGACAACTGCACAGGGCATTCTTTAAACGCACTCACCCGTGGCCCTGGCTCTATGCCGGGAATATGCTGGCCTCTGATATCTTTTCAGCTCCAGTCTTAACGCTACTTTCGACAACCTATCAAACTACTTATTAGGAGTTTTTCCACGAGACATCTTTGGGTGTTAAAACATGTTACAGTGACTTTTGGTTTCGAATTCTGAGTGTTTGTTGTGAAATTATAAAAGAAAAATTTAGTCCCTACTAACAGGTGTGTTTGAGTAATCTAGGAAAAACTATTGCGTAGCTAATTGTGCACGTGCATGTGTACAAGTAATTTGTGTTTGTGTGTGTGGGGGGTATGCTTGTGTGTGCTTGTGCATACATGTATCAGGTGTAAAAAAGTGAGCCACGTTTTGGCAAGTACTTACTCAGCAATTAATTGACCCACCGACTTCGTTCAAAATTTTGGCCATGTATCTTTAGAGTGCCATCAACAAGTCTACAAAGTACCTCAGAGAAATATAAAAAATATAGAAGTACTGAGAAATTCAATACACTAGCAAGATGAAAAATGCAATATCCTATAACTTTCATCGTGTTCAAAAATTGCTTGCCTGGGTCTCAAGTCTATTGTTTTTATTGTCAGATTTGTATCCAAATCAGTTCTGTCCAATATTAAGGTGTGTAAGGATGCCTTAATTGAATGAAAGTGATAAATTTACTAGTGAAACCTGTTTCAAGGAGAAAGGGTGGGGCGGAAGAAGAATCGTAAGGGAGTTCCCATGAAAAGTGTGGACCAGTGTCACTGAGAATAGACTCATTGCTGTAACATTTTTGATGAAAAATGTTAAAATTATATAACGATTTACTATAAATCGATGATTAAATTTAAGAACAAATGTGTTAATTAATATCAGTTAACTATTTTGAAAGTCACAAATATGTTAGAACAGGACTTGTTATTGTAAACAACTTGTTGTGGTAAACTTGAGTATTGCGCAATTTCTTCAGAAAAGCTTTAGTTCTGCTAAGTTCTCAGGTCAGTTCTGACAAACAGGATATGATCATCAAAATATGTTTCGGAGTGGTCAACTTTAGGTGGGTTGATTCTAAGAGACACCCACGCCGATGTACTTATGCCTTGACCAGTGTCCATGTGATGTTTAGTCATATCTTAGAGTATAAATATTTCTGGAGCAAACATAAGCGTCATTCTCAAAAGAAAAAGTTAGGAGACGAGGAAGCTCAGTAACTTTGGAGAATCATAAAGGCAGATCACCGAGTATGTAGAGTTTCAAGGAGTGTGTTCAGTCACTGACAAGGATCACACTGATACACAAAACAAGAATTGGATGTTCATGCGTGGTTAAGATGAAAGGGGGCAATTTCTGTAAGTCTCATTAGAGTTTATGAGCTATGAAATGTTCTAGGATATAATATGTTTTAAGATAAATGTTGGTTTGGTAAATGTGATTTAAAGTTCATATACTGAGTCAGTTAGATTTGAGTAATTTTGAATAATTTCTTAGAGTGACTATTGTTGACAATTTAATTTAGATTCGGCTTTACATAATATTGTCATTTATTTAGAGTATTTTGTGTATTTTCATACATTTACAGTTCTCACACGGTTCTCACACGGTTCTCACAAGGATTCAAAGTTTTCACTGAGGTTCCAAGTGGAATTAGTAAATAAAATCATCCCGTCAAACTCGGACTTTGATTTTGTCTGTCCAACGCAGAACATTACAATTGCTAAAATACGCAACACAGAGTCTGTTGCGCGTAAAAGTAGCAGTGGGAGACCAGAGACTGCGTGATCGAAAGAAAACGAGGATCGTGTTGATGCAATCCCAGGAGGACACGCCGGTGAATAACACATCGGTGAAAGAAGTCGTAAGCGATTTACAAGTGAGCAAGTCTTCTGTGCAAAGAATGACGAAAAAACTTGAGCTAAAACCCTTCAAAAGAATGTCGGTATTATAGAAATATTAAAATGTTTGAAGGAAAAGAAAAACTCGATACAGATACTTGCATGACAGCTATCCAGCCACTGATGTGAAAAGAATCATTTTCACTGATGAAAAAAATTACGCTAGAAATCGCTAAAAATCGCCAAAACGATCGTGTTTATGGGAAACAAAAACGAGAAAATCAACCTTCACGACTCTATCATGAGAATTCCATATTTTCCGAAAAAAGTAATGGTTTCCGCTGGAGTATCTTGGGGAAGGAAAAACAATTCTTCATTTTATTGACACTGATAGCGCCAAAGTTAACAGACAGAGCTACATGCAGTTATTGGGTGAAAATCTTCTCCCGGATTGCAGGCGACTCGTTTATCCTGGAAAGTTACTAGTTTCAGCAAGATGGGGCTCCTTAACACATGATCAAAATAACCCACTGACAGGCTCATCTGTAGGAGTCCACACCAAAAGTGATCAAAAAGGATGATTGGCCTACGCTCAGTCCTGACTGCAGACCAATGTACTGTACCATATGGGACTCTGAATAAGAAAGTTTACCGGGAAATGAGGGACAAATTGACTTAGCAGGAGTTAAAAGACAGAATAATTATTGCACGGGAGGAAATCTGATGAAAGAAATGCGGAAAAGCATTTCAGTGGTTGGAAGAAACGGCTCCGTTTAGTCGTGGAGGAAAATAGAGGCCACATTGAGCATAGACTGAAATAAGCGAGCTTTCCTATTTGATACTTTATTTCTTGACGCTTTAAATTTCACAGTACTCGCACAATTGGACACAACCTCTTTAATATTTTACACATTGGTTAATAATATCCTATAGTTCATCGGCAAGAATTTTTTTTAAAATCAATTTATCTGTTGCTGAGAAATTAATTGTCAAAAAGTGGCTCGCTTTTTGGGACACCTGATACATAATTTACAATTTTCTATTGTTTTCATGATAAGTCATTTGTGCAGTGTTTACCTGTTGCCTAGATACTTTATTGTTTTATATTGATTTCTGAGCAGTAATGTTATTTGTAATATTTGCCTATACCCATGAAATAAAATTAAAGAGTCCAACCCAAAATTTTGTGTTATAAACAGCGTACGTCGTTGGGCGCTTCTGGGTATTACGTCTCCCGTTCGACAAAAATCGCTGTCGGGACATTTCTGTGTGTTGCGAAAAATACCGGTCACTACAGAGTCTTTGGTGTTGCGGTGAACGTTTCACCCTTACAGTTTGACATAGACGATTTGTGCGGAGGTCCCGCTTTTCAACCCAGATGTCCCGTTTTTTTTTCATAGTCGAATGTTGACAACTATGAAACTGATGTTAAAAACAACATTTCCTCTTGGTTATGAATATTGTTTTTTTTTTCAGAATTCTTTTTCTTTGGTAACATAACAATAGTAAAATGCGTTCCAATGTTTCGTGTATATGGTAAGACACACTACAATAATGTTTACTTTGTGAAGAAACGAGTTTAGTTCTAAACCTTCCACACTGCAACCAATGTAATGAGCTATCCACAGTAAATTCCAAAGTTACATAATAGATGTTCGCCATATTTTATCTTTCAGAAAACACTTACATGTATCTACAAATTTTGGATAGGTAGTTGGAGTAATTAGTGTATCATATTTTTGTAAATGTCATTACATTCGGAACTTTTACTGAAGATTGTAATTGTATCAATCGGCACCAAAGGTCTAATTAATATATAAAGATGTATAATTTTGTATATAAGTCCGTGACTAGATTAATCTTCACAGTAACTGTGAGGGACCCATATCCTAAAAATCTTGGTCTTTATCCGGTAACAATCCTTTTAACCAGTGAAACTATTTCCCTTCTGGTCTAATTAGTCATTTATATAGGCCTCTCTGCTTCATTTCATTTTTATCTTACATTACACCCTAAATTAATTATAATTACATTAAATTAGTTGATAATTAATTGATCAGCCAATGAGTACATTAACGGTTTCGTTTTACATTCTGTTATTTTTCGCATTTTAGTTTCAAGAACTTTTTAACCCTGCCAGGTATACAAACTAATAATTGTGAAACATTTTTTTCTTCTGTCATACACTCGGTTGAAAAACGGCGAAGTGTGAAAAATTTTAATGATAGACGGAGACATTTTCCCATTGGCCTAGTGTTGAAATCATATTTGTTATTATTTCCAGGTTAGGTTCATGGTTTCGGTATCGTATCAGAGCTCGTGTTGTGCTTGACCATGTGGATATATTTTAAGGAAATAGAGAACTTTCGAAATTACTGTAGTTCGTCTAGATGACTTTACGTTACGCGTACAAGCTAGGCAGCGGTTGTACCGATGACTGGCTTTCCGAATCGCTCAATCGCAAACAGATGGTCCTCCGATTGACAATGTTTGGGGCCAATTAGATCGCAAATAATCCAAAAACATTGATGAATTTTATTCAGAAAAAATGTTTGGTTATAACAATTCTAAACTTGCTTCCTTTGTACTATAAAAACATTCCACCCTAAGCCCTATATTCCATAGCAAGAAACAAAAGAATGCAAACAAGTCTCAAGCATGCGTGACACAACCTCAGTCGCGCCAGGTTGAAGTACACATTCCAAGTCTACAGGTCTTTAGACCTCCGCCCCTATGCGAAAAGTCACGTGATACCCGACATTCGAACGAGATATCAGAGGCAAATACACTGTCGCTAAACGACGTTCCTGGTGGAATCGATGAGTGTTTTTGCACTATTTGAAAACGCTTCGACAGAGACAAGAGGCGATGCTTTTCAACAGAGAATCGTACGTTCATGATATGGGAATTTGTAAAGGCGAGGATGAAAAAATGGCTCGAGGAGCCAGCGAAAATCCGAAGAAACCCTCTGCCTCGAGGCCACCTTCACCTGACAAATGACAAGGCCACTGATACGATATGTTCATGTTAAGCTGGGTATGTACCTTAAAGTCGAATTATCTGTACGCTTCCATAGATTTCATGATCTTTTGAATAAAATTAGTGAAGATTCACCGATATTTTTATTCTGTCGTCTGCTAAATTTCGCCAAATAAAAAGTAGGTCACAACTGGTGGGTCTCCTGGAGTAAAGTAGGTCATAGATTACAGACAACACGTGCATGCACTATAGTCTCTGACTAGGTCGACTCGACAGCACTTTTTACGCTTTTCTAATCTTGTAACGAAATATTTTGATCAAAAAAATTCAGGTTCATAGCTCATGCACACGTTCATCTCGTCCTAGGCAAACAGTTAGCTCGGGCGGGGTAGGTCTAAGACTGTGTCTAAGTCAGTCAAGTTAATGTCTGGAACTCAGTGGCGGATCTAGGATACCACAAGGGGGGTCCAACATGTTGCCTCGTGGAATTGGGCAAAGTGCAATTGTATGTACACAGGCGGCCCGAAAGTTGCAGGGGCCTGGGATGCAAACCTTTGGACCTTCTGTTCAGAAAATCTATCAGTGGACTAAATAAAACAGGAACACGATTCCGCCGCGATCTGGGGTCTGAGCCCCCCTCTTCCGCTACCGGTCCTAGTTACTGAACTCAATATTTCCTCACGCTTCACGCACTTACTATTTCATTTTGCTTGCGGGGGGCTGGGGCCCTGCCCCCCCCCCCCCTAAATCCGCCTATGAAATTGTCCGTTTGCACCATTAAGACATTTAAATTAGGCCTACCTTCTTACGAACTTGGCATTTTTTGTAGTTTCATTCAATAAAGGAAGCTTTCATTTAATTTTGAAGGTAGCATTATCACTAAGTCGTGCTATGGTTACAAAGATTACAAGTTGCAAAAGATAGGGTATCTACAAAAATAACTCAAATTCCTTTAAAGCCTCATAAATCTAAATATCATGTTTGAAAAACTTCAAAACGAGCTCTGTCTAACTCTACAGACATTGTGTATACTAGAGGTACACGTCAAAAAGTAATTCAACAGTTTATGTTTAGTGACAACAACTCGACCAAGGCTTTGAGTTACCGGCAGTAATCCAGTGCCCCTCCCTGTGCAGATCCAATCTCTGAATCGCCCACCGATCAACCTCATCCACTACTTGCACTCTCTTGTTGACTACAAAGCTAGCCATCTTCTTGTTTTCACACGTGTTCCATTACAACTACAAGCTAATTATCGAAATTGGCGAAATTCCGCGATTATCAGTTTTCCGGTTAGTGTAGTACGCCGCGAGTAAAGTGGTTTGGCATGCACTGGGCCATTAGCCGCGATGTTTTAAAAGTTATTGACATCTAATTTAGTCACTGTGTGTTGTTTATAGATGCTTCAATGTAGCTTAGTTCTATATTAAAAGAATAATCCACGCGATATTGTTAACTCTGATTAGCGTTTGTAAATCTACCGAGTATGTGAATACGCACAGTTGTTAATCTTGAATCGTACCCACTGTTCGTAGTTTTTAGCTTAAAAGTTCATCAATTGTTAAAATTCTAAAACCCAACTTAACTGTTTTTTCCATCTGAATACCGCTCTGGTATTTGTTTTTACCGAAAACTGTTGGTTAATGCATTTTGAAATTTCGCCAGTATGTACAGGCAGAGATGTTTACTACAGTTTGTGGTCCCCTAACTATACTTAACTGGGTCTTGCTCGTACCGGACAATGCGGTAATCGCAAATTAGTCCGATTCTGGCGCCGCGCTCTCTTTTATCCAGGTAAAAGCCGCTCAGGAGGACGAGCGGTGAAAAGCCACGCATATCTTTAGAAATCCGTGACTTTCGTGTAAGCGTGTTATTCACGGCGTGCGGTCTGCAGGTATTAAAATACTAAAAACATATAACGAAATGAAACCAGTTCCGATAATTTGTTGTGTCATGTACGCAGCTTCGTGGAAGAGAAGAACAGCTGATTGAAGAATCGGGAAAAAAATGGCTAATGAAAGCCGACCCAAAAGAACGCATCACAATTTTAGCAGCAGAATAACGGCAGAACGACAATTTTTGCCGAGCTCAGATTAATAATTTAGTTTACTCAAGGAAAAGTGTCGTCAATAACACTAATTTTGTGAAAATTTTAATTGTTCAGTTTTTTAACCACATCGACCCAAAGCTATATATTTAGTATACAGCTTTGCCGCACCAAGGCTAACGCCCATTTTTTGACTTGATTAAAACGTCAAATTGGAGAAAATGAATTTCAGTTTGTTCTAAAACTTCTGCAGTGGATAAAATTATAGTTATTTAGCTTAAAAGTGTAACATGATTGCTTTGTGTTTAGATAAATTTTGACCTTTCTTTATAAGTGGCATACCGCAGCAGTGGCTGGTGAAGTAAAACTCCACGTTTCATAAAGCGAAGTGAGTACGAGACTCGACTGTTTACAAATAAACCAAAGGCCAATGTCACAGTACATGTTGCTGACCACGCGGGACAAGAAAAGATCATTGTAACTAAATCATTATATACAAAGAAGCTTTATAAACCATTACAAATCTTTTCTTCACAAATTCTGTCCTGAGTACTGCATATTTTGTACACAATGGTGTGTGATAATTGTGCCTCACATTCTCGTGGTTTTCAATTCATTTCCGAAGTGTGTAGAAAAGTTTGTACTTTTAACTTCTCGCGGCGTATTCGAATTAAACGACGAGGGTTTGACTTTTAAGGACTGTGTTATTCACTGATGCAGTAACTGTGAATCTACAATACGATAATAAAAGTAAAGCAGCGTAAGACTAAGACTACGACTAAGACTGGGATTAAATTCACAAAACTAAAGAAATGTAAGACTAAGTTGACTAAAATATCAAATAGCTATAATGCCGTCAAAATATATCAATGTAGAACTATACTAGACTATGTATAACGGCGAGCTATACGCGATAGTGTATTACCAGATATGTTGAAGTTACGCGTCAAAGAACATTATCTGAAATAGACACCTTTAAAACAAATTATGTGAAACTCACAACTTTAGCGCCAGTGACTTATATATATTATACGCACAAAGATCATTATTCAGGGATCGTCTTAACCTAAATAATGTAAACCGGTAACGACAGGTTACAATCCAGTGCACCGAATGTAATGGTGCGAAACTTCACATTTGTAAAGAATGAACTACATTATTAATTGAACCGGATCTGAATAGTGTCGAATGTTTTGAAGAAAATTCAAACAAGACTTGGTCGACTCAAGTCATTTAATTAACCTTCCAATAAAACCAGTGAAAACGCCAACAATTTTCAAACAAGTAACAATCACAAGTAATTAAAATTAAGTTGTGAACTAATGTACATGCACTACGTCTAGGCGTAAACGTGGGCTACTGCTATTCTCAAGATTCTTCACATTCCACGCGCCAAATAACAGGGGTCCCTATTCATTCAACTATTTCCTGATATGAACAGACTCTCTCGTCTACGCGGTGAATCTATTGGTACTTTTGTTTAAGATGGAAAAAAATTTCTCAGTCAATATTATGATTATATTGCATAGTCAGTAACTACTTCTTTGTAAATAGTGTGTCCATGTCTCCTCCTGACATTGCTGGGGCTCTCTGACTCCCAATTCTTTCCTGTGCTCAGATATCCACGTGACCGGATTTCGACCAGATTCTCAGACGTCCACAGATTCAGATTTACAGATAGAAAATGGCACGTTATACACATCGCAGGCACACTTGTAAGTATCTATCTTGCCCTTAGGATAGACCAAGAGATTCCGGAAAGATTTAGCTTTCTTAGGCGCACTTCAGCCAGTCCCTTAATGTTTGGCAACACTACCGCTCGAACGTGTAAAGATTTTCAGTGACGCACCAGCTTTCCAGTTGATTTCTGTGGGCTTCACATAGATCATAAAATTCGTTTCCTAGCAAGAATCGGACAACTTTATTCCTTTCCTAGACACTTCGCGTGCGTATAAGCGTGTTCGTTCGTGAAGGCGCGCCTTTTGACACCACCACCGCTTCTGATCCAGCAAGCGACGGTAGATTTGTGTCGTCACAAAAGAGAAGGAGACCTCCACTGATTGCTCGAGTCATCACGAACAGAAAACGCAGATGAAAGAACTTAAGTCATGAGAAAAGACATCATACCAGCAGAGGGGATTATCGAAGGTGGATTGCTCTGCAGCCATTGCCGGAGAAACTAGGCGTGAAAATGAACACTAAGGTAACTTGCCAAGGTTTGTGATTTTGGATGGGTAAGCTCACCAACTAGTAACACACGGGGCCCGCTCGATCGTCGAGTCCGGGACATTTTGGAATTCAGGCCTTACTCTGTGATTCCCGGACCGGCCCTTTTACCACACCCTTTTCCCCAATCCGGTATCGTGCGCAATAGTGCACCTACGTCCAACAATCCATTCATGTGGGTGTTTACCCATGTGTCGGTTTTTGTGCAATAACGCATCCATCAGAAGATATTTTCGTCAGTCATTGTTGATAAAAGCCCAGCGTTAAGCATAATTACTAGACTGTCTGCATCTCAAGCATACCTTGCATATTTCCTAAGTGGAGCGTGAGTGTCAAGGATGTCTGATGAATATCTGTCGAAGAAGTTTGACCAAAAACTTAACTATGACTTGTACGTACAGCATGATCGCTTATGTGAGAAAAACTTGCGATCATCGGTGGTTATAGCTTATATAGGATAAAGGCTCTGGGGAAGGTAGGATATTTGCATCTAAAGGAGATAGATGCAGAACTTAATATACCGCGTCTGCTTATATTCGTCGCATAGTGTTGACGACATTTTATGAAAAACATAAGGTACGGCTTATGTCAAGCTAGTTAAACATCTTAAGACGTGGAAACTGTTGCTTGGGACTTCTACACCTGCCAGCACTCCACCAGTTTTGAAGGTTTTCATACGTTTTGTGTTTAAGACTCCCTTGGTGAATTTTGTTGCACAGAGTACAAAAAGCGTTCATATATTTGTTTTCCTCGACCCCATTGGTATAGTGGGTTCGTTTCCAGTCAAAGTAGCTGTTAAACAGCGTTTCGTTAACCGAAACCTTGCGGATATATCGAGCTAACTCTTCTATTGATGCGTAGTCAGCCACATTTATGTAACTATTAGGCGGTAGTATCTCACTGTAATTGGCGCCTCCATAAACAATTGGTATTAAACCAAAAGGTCTGTAAGTCTTGAAAAGTTTTTCAGTGGCATAATAGTCACAAAGGCTGTTCTCAAAGGCTAAGTAAAATTTATATTGCGACATAATTTTGTTTTCACAGTCCGTGTTGCACCGCGCTTCACCGCAACCACCAAAAACATCCACTTTTACAAATTTTTTAAGTTGCGCAACCACATCTTGTCGGCGACTCGATGGGCGGCAATTGCTAACAAACCAAAGAATGTCTTTTGTCCTATTCTTGAATGAATTGTGAGTTTTTAGTGGCGTGCATGGTTTGTGTCTCCTGAAGAATCGCCCGTAGGGCACTGGTATGTCTGAATCTGGTCGATAGGTCATTGTGTAGTTGAACATGCCGGCGAAACGATTCAGGTTAGGAGTGTGAACTGGCGATTCCAATAAAAAGAATATGACATACTGCCATGGTTGTCGAGCTTTCGGTAAAGGTGGAACCGGATTTCTTGGGTGTATTAAAATCGCCTTGCTTTCACTAAAGCGCGATTTCACATTTGTAATTTCACATGTCACGTTGCACACTGATACATAGTTGTTCTTTCCCACGCCTATGCCCCACCCAGTACTTGAAAAAAAGTTTGTCCAGAACAGAATCACTGGCGGCTTCGGTTGTCCTCTCGGTTTCACTGACGTATTCAGTTTTTGCTGATAAACGGTTTCTGAAATGAGATATAACGTTTATTTTAAAAGAACGGACTAACTGCTCATTAATGACAACTTAGCCAAATGTGTAATTCTCGGTCAAAATAACATTCCAGAAAAACGTGTACAATTCTTAACTTTGCGAAGGACTAATTGCAAGGTATCATAGTTAATGAATTGAAGAGGGCGAAATTTCATTAAATACTGCCTTCATACACAAAACATTTTTTGTTTTGTAAACACATGTCATTTTCATGGTATGCGGACAATATTGAGACGTACCGGAATAACGCAAAGCGTTTATATACGCCCAAAGTGCAGAGGGAGAAGCAAGCTTCTAGGGGTGTTGTCAGTTTCGTTTAAGGTAAAAGGAGACGACAACCAAATCAAAGGGGTAGCTGCAGAAGTCAAAATTGACAAAAAAGTGTTTCTACCTCACCTCTCAAAAGTAACATCAAATCAAAAGGTTTAACAAGAGCAACGCAGAGCGCCCACAATTGCACCGTATAAGGTATCCTTCTAGGGTTGTTTATTGGTACCATAAAGTGCCCAGTAGAGGGCATATATGTAGTATGTTGTACTTTGCAAAATGGAAAGGCATGGTCATTGTCTTCTCAATAGGCTAAGGGGCAAAATGTGAGTGATCTTCATAATACAAGCACATCCTATACATCAGTTGCTTAAAGCACCACAGAAACATAGAATTAAAAACCAATTTACCAACATACGAGATTAGCACAGCATTAGAATGCCAGAAACAAATTTCTACTTGGAGCTTTTCCTTCATAGTCACGCACTAACACAAAGTATACACCTGAAGACCTATGAAAATACAGAGGTCAATGTAAAATACTTAAATTGCCACTAGAGGCATACCTGTAGTCAGAATCATCCTAAAGTCGTCATCGTCCGTTGTCAACATCACATAAATACACTAACTTGCTAAATTTAGTAAAGATCCTGCAAACGGTTTGGGAGATACAGCCATGGGCGCAAAAAAATGGCCACTAGGAGGCGCCACAGTAGTCGAAATCGTCGGAAAATCATCGTCAACCGTCCTCTACATAGTAAGCATATACATGCCAATTTTCACAATCATCCTTTGAGCGGTTTGGCTGATAGAGGGGTGGACGCACAAAAACAGACTCGAAAACAGTAAAAATGGCCACTAGGTGGCGCAAACTACGTCGAATCCATCTGAAAACAGGAGGATAGCGTCATCTCACTAATAGGTGCCTACATACCAAATTTCATGAAAATCCGTTCAGGACTTTTGAAGATACAAAGGTAAGCGTAAAAAACTAAAATTGCCACTAGGGGGCACACCGGTAGTCGGATCCGTCCGAAAGTTCGCACATGCCGTCCCATTCATGAATGGAACATATGTGACAAATTTCATGAACATATGTCAAAGAGTTTTGGAGATAGAGCAGCGGACGCCGGACGGACGCCGGACGGACGCCGCCCGTGCGGACGGACGGACGGAGATGACTGCATAATGCGTCCACAAATAAATTTGTGGGCGCATAAAAATGAAAGTTTTCAACATTTGTAACACAAAAATTAGCATGTCTAGTTTACTTTTTTCATAAAGAACAATCATGAGATTTGGCATGTACGAAGACATATACAAAGTGGCATCAAAGGCAATCAGATACTAAATGGAATCTGCTCAAAACTAGTAGCTGCCAACTTCTCCAAATTACAGCGGCCCTTCAAAGCTGCTGTAACTGTCAAATCCGCTCGAAAATCGAGTGGTAAAGGCGCATTGCTGTCACGTAGCTGTGTGTTAAGTATTATTGAAATCTGACAATTGCTTTTCTTGATACCATACGCAAATTTCTTTTCCTGAAATTTCTAAAAATTCCCTCTTCAAAACATAAATGGCAACTAGGCATTGTTGCAAGGGTCGAATTTGCTCAGAAATCGTCATCTGTTGGAGCATTCTTGCCATATATGTCTTTAAAAGGTCACGCTTGCGTGTTTGGCAGATTTTTCAAGTTTTTCTCCAAAATTTTTCGGGTTGTCGAGGGTTACAGAGCATTATTTCGTTTCAAAAGAGTTGTACGGGAAAGTTTTTATCATTTTTTAATCGGCCAAAACCGGATTTGATATGCTTTTAAGTTTCATTGAAATCTGTCAATTAGTTCTCTACATATCATCCGCAATGCTCTTCCCCAAAATGTCTGAAAAACCCCGCCTGTCGCCCCGGGCATGGGTAGATTGAAGAGTGGCATACGCTGCCCTTGCGATACGACCACAGGTTTTTGAGATGACGAGCACACAACTGAACAACAGCACCCCAGCCAACCCGTGATCGAGAACGCCCGGAAGGCGATCGACAGCGAGACCTTGCACCAAAAATGGCAGACGACAGTGACGTACCCGATGAGTTTAAGTGTCATTTTATTCTTACATAGAGACAACTTTGGTACAAATGCGACAAACAGAAAAGCGTTGGATTGTAGCTTTCGTTGTGGATCTGAAATAACACTTAGCTTTTGCTTATTTTTTAAAATAAAGAGCTCAGAAAGCAATAGCTTTCGGTAAAATGCCTTGCGCCTCGTAAAATCAACATTTTCTACTTGTTAATAGCAATTCCAGGGTTCTTAAGTAGAGACGTGTGACGTTTATAGTTTAATAGTCCCTGGTGACACCTTTGTAAGTTATGATTTGTGAAACAATTCGAGATATTTACCAATACAAGCAGGTTCTTGTGTGAGACAGCGATCGGGAACGAAGTCGTTAATTCTCTATGGCGATCGTGAACGCACATTGTTTTCTCAGCATAAGCCTTGAATAGTCGTTCAAGTTACGGTAATATGTCAATAATTTTAGAATAATACGGACCCTGAATTAGTTGATGGGTTGGTTATTAATTATGTTCCATCGTTTTTTCATGATTTCTTTGTGAGATTTAGACTAACAAACATAACTGAATGCGTTTGATTTTATTCAGTTGAACTGTAACCACACAACGAGTGCTTCAGGGTGTTAAAGTCCACGCCTTCAAAAAAGAGTAGTACAACTGCTGCATATCACAAAGGAACGTACGTGTCTGTGTTGCGGAGCTTCATTTAGGAACTACGAAATCGACTTAGTGTGACCATATGGGAATAAAACACATTGACACTACATCAAACAAGGCCTTTGATTGACGCGTTGCATGCGTCAAGAGTTTTTTTTACCGATATAGGAAAACACAACATGAAGCATCGTGCTCAGGAACTAAGACGATTCAGAGCTAGTGTTCTATCTGTGATAAATGCTTCACGGAAAGAGTGAGCCTGACGCGACACATTGCGCCACAGTACGAGGACACCTCTTTCTGTGGTGAATGTGGCATGTCATGCAAACAGTATGCCTCCTCCAGGCACAAGAAGAAACGCCATGAATGAAATCATTAAGTCCAGTGGTGAAGATTATTAAGTCGCAATAGTTTATTCAGATTTTACAAAGTTTATGGTTGGCAGTTGTGTCTGATGTAATAGTATTTTGACCGTTTTATTTTGAACCTTTTTTCCTCAAGTTTCTTTCTGTACTTTTGTGTTATTTCAAAAGGATTTTTAACAGAACCAGTGCATTTTGTAGTGTTTAGGTAAATTTAAATGACCATACTAAGTGTCATTGGACATTACTTACATACAATTGCTTTGACCATTAGTATTTTAAAAGAAAATATATGTCTATGATTATTGTAGAAATTGCTTTCATAGTGTTGTTGATTTGCTGTGAGAGACTACAAATCAGTCCAAAATACATTGTCTATAATTCAGTGATGATTTAGTCTAATACATTCCAAAAGTAATTCGTAAGAAATGTTTAGTGGATTTGTAATGTTGATTCACCTAAAGCAATATTTCATACATTTTTGTATGACCAATTTTGAGGTATGTGTGATGATTTTCATCATGGAAATGTTATGATATTGTTGTGGATTTCCTGTGTAAATCACTACAGTGTGTAGTTGCAGTGACGTTAAAGACAACATGTTGACTATGTTTTGAGAAAATCACAGTATAGTACGTGTATTATAACTGTCTCATTCTTTTCAATGTCACATTAAACTGGAGATCATGAACTGAAGATGCACGGTGAACTTAGGACCAAGACTACAAAACAGAAGAGTCAAACACAACGTACATCCAAGCCACACGAGTGCCACAAGTCAATCTGTTCATCTCTGTATCGATGTCATCAGTAAAGCATTAAGTAAAATCCCACCCGTTTTATCAGCTCAACATATTACACAACTTCAGACAACTTTTTAAATCCCAGACATTCACGAGTCGGAGCCTTTGAATCATCTCATGACTGGTGTTGCCCCACTCCTCACACTGCCCATGGCCAAGCTCGTCACCTTTCTTTGACTTCACTGGCTATTTGTTTTTTTTTTTCCTTTTGCTGTCACAATTTTGCAGGAAGATTCGACACTCGCTTTCATCTGCTGTTTACCCCTGGCTGACACACCACATGGAACAACTCCTGGTTGAGTTTTCAGTTTAGAACCCCTTGTTCCCAGTGGTTTCGTCTTAAAGTAGATGCCTGTATCTCAAAACCATGGTAGGGTGTACTTTCACGTCGTGGGTAACATGTTCGTTGAAGCTCGCCTCACAATAACAGTGAACTTGTTTCCTGAAATGAAAAAATTCATTTTTGAAAATATCTATAACTAAAATAATATGCTTGAAGTAAATGTAGTGCTCAAGGCGATTTGCTGGTAATATGCTATGCTATTGTTTAGTTTTGATACGAAAGTAACACAGTCATGACGCAAAATGTGATTAATTCATTGCACCACACTTACTTTGTAACCTTTTTCACCTTTGATAAGTAATTACTGTTCGACACACCACGATGCGTTCCGATTGCATCAACAAAACACAAATTTGCGTTCCCAATCGCTTATCTTTGCGTTCTCGATCACATCATTCAACAGAAAAGTGATGTAAAATTCAGAGAACTTCACAAAACTACAAAAAACAAGCGTTGCGTTATATTTTCTCACACGTCATTTCTCCATAACTTCATGGTCAATTTATTGATTTAGTACCAAAAATAACCGCAATTTGCCAAAATGACATACAAATCACCTTCGACTCGTGCGATGCCTCGGTTAACGTAACTTTTCTTCAATAATTGGGAGAGACACTAGCCTAAATCTCTACCTGCCCTTCCTCAATGTGTTACGCCTTGAACTCATGTCTCTGTTTTTACACTGGAAGTAAAAACAACGAAAATTCATCAAAATTTACTCACCTTCCCTGGCTTCGCTTCGCGCGCCAAATTTCGTTCTCTATCGCCTTCCGGGCGTTCTTGATCGCGGGTTGGCGGGGTTGAACAGGGCATCCTGAAGAAGGACAAGTGGCTTATGGCTTTCCACCCAGACAAGTGTAGTGCCCTCAACCTCACCAGAAAACGTTAAATCCAACCTGTCTCCTATGTACTTCACAATCACACGCTAATGTCGGTCAAGGCGACTAAATACGTGGGCGTTACTATCTCGCATGACCTCAAATGGTCATCCCACATATAAGTAACATCCAGAAGAATGCAAATAAAACTCTGGGCTTTAGTTAGGCTTTTTCTTCTTTGTGATCTCAATAAGCGGGGCGGTGATTTCAGCGAAGTTTGGGATGAACTTCCTGTAGTAGCAAGCCAACCTGAGAAAAGAACGAACTTGTTTCTTCGCTCTGGGTCGTGGTGCGTCTCAACGTTTCTTCATCCATTGCCAGGTGCCCTACGCCGACCACATGTCCAATGACGGAACGAGGTGCAACCGAACACTTGGTGGGTCGAATCGTTAGTCCAGCCTCTCGTACACGTTGGAAGGTGACTCTCAAGGTGGCAAAGTGTTCGGGCCAGGTCTTATTACGGCACATAATGTTCTGTATTATGTGCTCCTGCCAACATCTTCCTCATTATGCGATTGAAGGTCGCTGCCGAAATCACCAGACCAAATGGCACTACAAACGAGGTCTTAGGCCGGGATCCTTCGGCGACAATGACTTGCCAGTATCCTTTACTTAGATCATTCTTAGTAAAATACTGGTCTTTAGTGATCTTAGCCATGATGTCATCGGGATTGCCCATCGTTTCCGAATCAAACTTTGTGATGACATTCAAACGACGAAAATCGATGCAGAATCGATTTGAACCATCATTCTTCTTCACTAAGACCACCGGAGAGTTGTAGGGAGCATCGGATGGTTCTATGACTCCACACTTTAACATTTTGTCAATTTCATCATGCACAACAGGCCGTGTGGCATATGGCAGGGCATATGGCTTGACTCTCATCGGCTCTTCACCGGTGGTCTCAATCTTCTGCTAAACCAGATTGGTCGTACCCGGTAGCTCACTAAAGATATCAGAGTACTCTTCTAGAAGACTTGTCACCTCCCTTCGTTGGCTAGTTGTGAGCTAGTCTGATATCTTGACATCTTTGTATGTTTCTTTTGGTTTGTTGATCCCAGCTCTAGTAGGTGACCACCATCGACAACACCAACTTAATTATCCATTTCAGGCTAAAGTACAGTTGTGTCTGCGATGTCAGAATTCTGATCTGCAGCCCCACTTAAATCACGAGATATATAATCATATCAGTCCTTCTCAGTGGCAGAATTATTCTCAGGAATTATTGAATAAATATCGATGAAGAGGAGGTTTTCCAGGATCAAATTCATCCACAAAACACAAACCATGAACTTATTTGTGACGATTGCAGTCAACATCAGCCGGTCGAGTTGAATAACGCTATTACGGAGGAGGAAATAAACGAGTCTATTGATTCATTAAAAAATGATAAATCCCCTGGAGTCGAAGGGATACCTGGAAAATTGTTAAAGTTATGTAAACTTTTAATCATCAATCAACTTCTGTTACTTTTTGATAAAACATTGTCAAGTCATTATATGCCTGAAAATTGGTGCAAGTCATTAACTGTCCCACTTCATAAAAAGGAAGTCCTAGTGACGTTAATAATTATAGAGGGATGTCGCTACTTAAAATATTAAGCAGTCTTTTTAATCATTATCAATAAAAGGTTGCTACTTTGGGCAGATGATAATAATATACTGTTTGAAGAACAAGCCGGATATAGAAAAGGGTACAGCAACGTAGATCACATCTTCACATTAAATGCCCTGGTACAAAAATATTTACGCAAAAGAAAGGGGAGATGTTATGTTTCATTTATTGATTTTGCCAAAGCCTTTGACTCTGTCCAACACAAGATTCTGTTTAATATCATCATAGTAAATGGTATACATGGAAATGTTTTGAAGGTTGTGAAATCGCTGTACAAGAACTTAAAATCATGTGTAAGAGTTCATGGTCTACATGAAGTGTTAGTTGTAATACAGGCGTTAGACAGGGGCGCATCCTTAATTCCTTTTTGTTTACATTGTTCCTAAATGAACTGGTTATGATGTGGAAAGATTCTCAGTGTTCCGGTGTTTTTATAGATCCCCAGTCACCTGATATTTTATGCTTATTGTATGCTGGCGATATAGCAACCATTTTGTCAATTCCTAGCAATCTGCAAAAACAAATTCAAGTTCTTGAAAATTTCTGTGACAGAGTTGGAATGGATGTAAACATGTCTAAAACTAATATCATGATTTTTCGAAATGGCGGGCCACTCAAGATGTATGAGAAATGCAACGCATGAATGCAGACACACATTTTTTTTCCAAATCAACACGTGTTAACTTCATAGAAGGGAATACAGGAAAGTAATGAATTTAGATTAGATGTTTATCAGTTAAAGACAAAGAGATAGAACTTGTCCTTTTTCGCAGGAAAGCAAAACAGTGCTTAGAATGTTTAACTTTTCAATATCGACGTTAATACTTCTAATATACATGTAAAATATTTTATAAAAGTGTGCTTTAAATCAAGAAAGCTTCTCAAATCCCTGTGTTTAATCAACAAAGTTCTCATACATGTAGGTCGATGGCACTTCTGATACATTGCTCCGCGTATAAGCCACTGGTCGTAGCCAACCGATTGCCAATCCGTAACAACAGATTGGCAATCCGTAATAACAGACTGGCAATCCGTGATTACAGATTGGCAACCATATTTACAGATTGGCAATCGTAATTAAAGATGGGCAATCCGTATCAACAGATTCAAATTTTACTTTTCCATGACACTAATGGTCTCCGTACATTTATGAAAGGAACACGTTCAAATTCGCATGATCATACATCAATGGGTTTTGGAGGTAAAGCAGCGGACGCCGGACGGGCGGAAGAACGGACGGACGGGGATGACGGCATAATGCGTCCACATATATATATATATATGTGGGCGCGTAAAAATGTGTCCCAATACCTTTTGTTTACGGTGACATACATTACATGTAACAGGATCATATATTTTTTCTTCTATGGAAAGTCTTACACTGAAGCCAATGTAATGAGCTATCCACAGCACATTGCAAAGCTAAATAATAGATGTTTCCCTATTTTTATCTATCAGAAAACCTTTATCTGCAAATGTCGGATAGGCGGGGTAATTAGTTTATCAGATCTTTTGTAAATGTCACTGCATCCTTAATTTTTACTGAAGAATGTAATTGTATCACACCACACCAAAGGTCCAATTGAATGTATAATTTTGGAGCAACTATGTAGAATTCATACTTTAAAGTTTTGTCGTGATAGGGCAGAAAAATTTTGAACCATTGAAAATATTTATTTATCTGCTGGTATAACTAGTCATTTATATGATCACTCTGCTTCATTTCCTGTTTATGTTACTATTACACCCTGTTACTTTTCGCATTTTGGTAGCGCTCTTGGTTTTTAGAATCAGAAAATATTGTTTAAACCAGTCAGTTACGGGAAAATTTTTTGTCAAAAATATTTGTGGAGGCCAATGCGATTGCACAGCACATGCTAATGAAATGTTTATCAGAGGATACTACACTGACGTGGACGAAGTCGAAAGGATAATTTTAGGAGGGCGCATCAGGGCGTTGGCGCATTTTTGTTTATTGAAACGGGATGTCATAATATATGTACCGTGCGGCCATCCGTCGCGTTAGTTTCATCTTAAATATTGTTCAACTAGGAATTTAATTGATACCAGCCGGTTGTTAACACTTTCGTCTTGTACTTTCGTGAAAAAATACCGCAAAGTTGTTGACAAGTTTGCTGGTAGACATCCCGACATCCTCTCCTACAAATCAGTGTTTTGGTATAGATAAGCAGCAAACGAGAACTATTACCTGCCATTTTGTTACTGTTACAGAAACAATTTAACAGTAAATTTAGAGGAAACCAATTGTGTTAACTCTGTTATTAAAATTTGTTCGTGAACACTGCGTAGTGAAAAATACACAACCTGTAAAATCTTTTCATTAGAAGTGGGAAATCTTGGACACTTATTTATTTATTTATGAATGAGATCACGTGTGACTGTGTGCCTCAGTGAATGTTTGAATGATAAGCGTTTAATGTTCTACTAGAGATTTAGGAAACTCCAAAACGCTTCATGTAAAGATTCTAAAGCATGTTTGGGGGATTTTATCAAATACTGTTTCCGTGACTTCCCACTGAATAATTATAGTGCTTCCATAGAAAGATGAGAGCATTGTTCAACTGAAACTCTATCCTCGCTGTGTCACAATATGGATTCGATGCTTGGAGACGCGGCTCATTTCCAACAGTTATCTATTAACTCTCACGAATTTCGCGGATTTTGCAAAGAATTGTCGAGATTATGTAATTTTTTTCATACTCGGTCTCCGAAACCATGTTGGGATTTTTGATTGCTTGCTTACTTTTGAATTTTAACCTTAATTAACTTTAAAAAAGCATATAGTGTAGATACAAGAGATGGTAGCTCTTTTAAACAGTCCCACTAAATCCAACAATGCCAGTAAATTAATCACTAGGGTGTCATAGCCCGACAGCAATGCTCTCCTCGATAGGAACACACCTGTCAAGAATGTAAAAAGTTAGAACTGGCAGTGCGGGCACACACTGATAGTCGGATCCGTCCGAAAGTCGTGATCACCCGTTGTCACTTTCATATAAATACACTCGGCAAATTTGACAAAATCCTGCAAGGACGCAAAAAATGCCAGTAGGAGGAGCCACTGTAGTCAGAGCCGGTTGAAAAATATCGTCAGCCGTCCTCCTTCCAGCCGCAGCATAAATATATGTCAATTTTCATAATCTTTCTAACAGTGGTTTGACCTATTCAGGGACGGCCCGTAAATAACAGTAAAACTGGTCACTAGGTGGCACAAAATATGTCGAATAGATCTTAAACCGTGAAGGTGGCATATTCTTAATAGAAACTTATTCGACAAATTTCATGAAAATCCGTTAAGGAAGTCCAAGGATAGAGACGCAAACATAAAAAATAAAGTTCCACTAGGGGGCAAACCGGTTGTCGGATCAGACCTAAAATTTGCTCACGCCGTCCCATTCATAAAAGAAACGCATCTGCAAAATGTCATGAACATACATTGAGGAGTTTTGGAACTGCAGTAAAGGACGCGAGACGGCAGCCGGACGGACGGACAGACAGCGATGCGGCATAATGCACCAACATATAATATGTGGGCGTATAAAAACATTGTTTGGGGTAAATTTCATTAGTTTTAAAGCAGATGTCTATATTTTTTCGCTAGGGCCCAGTAGCTTTATTGTATTACTATGATGAACAGTCTCCTCAGCTTATAATAATAAATCTATGTTACACTTACTGTCAACTATCACCGGTAGCTGTAAATCACTCCGTATGATTACGTACACCGTAGTTAAGATGACGGAAGTCAATAATACTAGAAACATAAATTTTGCCTCTGCAGCCATGGCTGTCCTTGGTTGATGCAATATTCATAAGATCTCCTCGATGCTCTTTACTCAAAGTTGCAGTCGCAAACTAAAGGGATATACCTGAAAAGAAATTATGTTTGTAATGTTGTGGTGAAATCCAGACTTGCGTGTGTTTCGTGAAAACTGATCAACTCGCTATTCATGAGATACGCCCCAGTACCAAGGTTCTAATCTCCGAGCTCAACCTCAAACTCAAACTTGTTTTTTATATTTTTGCTGTAGTTAAAAGAATAACTCTTTCCGTTCACGAAATTCATTTTTCTCAAACCATTTGTACTTTTCAATATCAAATGGCTTGATTTATAGTTAATTATCACTCGACGTACAAAGATTGAGCGTAGTATCATTACAACTCCCAATATTGATATGTCCGATCTTCATTCATCAAGGCGTACATAAACCCACGCTCCGCACACGAAGCAAACTCCTGAACTTACAACTATAGAATTGGTCTCAACTTGTTCTTTACTCAGGTGAGAAATGTTTTTGAGGTAAGAAAAGAACTGATGTAGTTCGTTATTCGTTGAGACCAAGTTCTGCGCATACAATAGCACGCCGTGATCGGCCAAGTTATAGGCATGGGGTCCGTTCCAAGAAAACTGTCTTAGCTAAGACAAATCTTAAACTTAAGTCAAAAATGAGCTTAAGTCAGTTTTTTTTTGGAACGGGCCTCGGGCTATATTCTCTGATGAAAATTAAGCATGTAAAAAATTTAACAACACAAAATAATTTCTGTTAAAAAGCCATTCTAGTTCTCAACGGTCGTATGCATGCAGACCCACAACTCCCTCAGGATCAAAACATCGTTTTGTCTTCGTTTTCCCTGGCATCTTTTCTACCATAATGTAAACCTCGATGACTCAGTATTATGGCGACTCGCTGAATGAAAGGTACACGATACGGAGCAGTTCAACGCCTGGTGAGAGATTCGATTTAAGTGACAGCACTGTATTATTTGGCCTCGGATAAGTAGTGCACAATTTTCCACGCGGTTGTGCGGTTCCAAGGTGGTTCTGCTAATCATGGTATAATATACAAACTCGACGTTCGGACAAAATGGGACTCAATATGGCGGACAGTTGATATAATATATTTCGTATTTGAAGTTCTCCGAGAATGAAGATAAGTATTTTACTAGACATTTGTGAAGTATTGTAAACATGGCCAATTTTGTGACTAAAGCTTCATATGTCCTTAAAGTCCGAGGTCACTTATCAGCTGCGTGTCCTATGCATGGATTGCACGCACATCCAAAGAATTTGATAGGTAATTTGACATTTCGCAGTTCCGATCTCATGATCACGACGCGCTTTAAGCACCCACTCCATTTCTTATATTCATTTCGTACAGTTTCATACATGTATCATCTCCCGGCACCTGGTGTGAAAAGCAATGAACTTAAAAGTGCGTCATCAGTTGATCCCACCTACATGGGACTGGATACGGTAACAAAATTAACATTTTAGCGATAATCAAGTTGATTACGCACTGCAAATTCAGTTGGCATTGCAAGTGAATGTTGAAATAGCGAACATGGTTAAAGGCATGTACAGGTTACAATTTTCACCGAAGAATTAACGGGGAAGACCTTGAGATTTTCACTTGTACCAACCTTATCGGCCTTTTCTCGGATTCGGCAAACCGACTTAATGTGAGCTTAGAAAGAAACACGAGTTCTCGAAAACGGCTTGGTGGATTTCGCTGAAACTTTCCAAAGTTTATATTTATTCATCAATCTCAAAAATGTTTTCAGGATTTTCGATGTAAAAAAAAGGCGTAATGTAACAAAAATGAATACGACTGCTATTTTTAACAATACCTTTTTGAGTTGATTTGTCATTGAAACGAAACTAAAAGATTGATCAAAACCTCCTTACAGCTCTTTTGAGGTAACTGGTGAAGTTTTCGTTTAAAAAAATGCTTCATTGAAATCGACCTAGGCGTTATTTTGCTATGAATGTTCCTTTCCTAAAAATGAAATTTTTGACTTAAAAAATGTTAAGAGTGCCTAAGTATAACAAGAGCAACGCGCAATGCGCCCACGAATGTATAGCAAATGGTGAGCTTTTAGGGTTATTTATTTGTATCAAAAATGGCCACTAGATGGCGCAAAAACGTACAGTCCATTCAAAAACGGAACATGCCATATTTCATAAAAATCTGTCAAGGAACTTCAGAGAAACAAAGGAAAACAGAACAAAATGAAATTGCCACTTGTAGGCACAGCGTCTGTTCGATCTGTCTGAAAGTCGTCGACTGTTATCTTCAAATCTTATTCACTTACTAAATTTAATAAAGTGGGTTTTCGAGATACAGCTATGGGTGCAAAACAAAACAAAACTACCACTAAGAGGCACCACAGTAGTCAGTCGCCATCATCAAACGTCCTCTTCACACTGAAAACATATACGCCAATTTTCAAAACCATACCTAGAATGATTTGGTTGATAGAGGGGTGGACGCCAAATACAAGATTTGAAAACAACAAAAAATGGCCACCAGGTGGCGCAAAATACCTCGATTCCATCCAAAAACAGGATGATAGCGTCATCTCACCAATAGATGCCTATATTCAAAATTTCATGAAAATCCTTCGAGGACCTTTGAAGATAGACTGGTAAACGTAAAAAACTAAAATTGCCACTACGGGGCACACCAGTAGTCAGATCCGCCCGAAAGTCGTCGTCATTCATTGTCAAAATCATATAAATGCACTTGCTAAATTAAGTAAAGATAATGCAAACGATTTAATAGATACAGCCATGAGCGCAAAAAACAAAACTGCCACTAGGAGGCACCACAGTAGTCGAACTCGTTGGAAAATTCTGGTCAGCCGTCCACTTCATACTAAAAACATACATGCCAATTTTCACAATTATCGAGAAAGCGGTTTGGTTAATAGACGAGTGGAGTCAAAAAAACAGACTCGAAAAGAGTAAAAATGGCCACTAGGTGGCGCAAACTAGGTCGAATCCATCTGAAAACGGAGAGATAGCGTCACCTCATTAACAGATGCTTGTATGCCAAATTTTATGAAAATACGTTGAAGACCTTTGCTAACATCATATAAATACACTTACAAAATTTAGTAAAGATCCTGCAAACGGTTCAGAAGATACAGCCATAGGCGCAAAAAACTGCCACTAGGACGCGCCACAGTAGTCGAAGTCGTCGGAAAATCATCGCCAACCGTCCACTTCATAGTTAATATAAAAATATAATAATCGCAGGCGGTCTGATACACGTTGTAACAGACGTGCGCAGGCCTCGCATGTGGGCCCATTGCACTGATCACCTGGAAATATTTTTTATGCTTTATTGATATATGGTTAAAACCGAGCTGAGGAGCTAGAAACCTGGCTCAAGGGTTTAGCAGTTAGAACATACATACCAATTTTCACAATCATCCTTTGAGCGATCTGGTTGATAGAGCGGTGGACGCAAAAAACAGACTCGAGAACAGTAAAAATGGCAACTAGGTGGCGCAAACTACGTCAAATCCATCCGAAAACGAGACGAAAGCGTCACCTCACTAATAGGTGCCTATATACCGAATTTTATGAAAATCCGTTCATGACTTTTCAAGAAACAGAAGTAAACGTAAAAAACTAAAATTGCCTCTAGGGGGCACACCGGTAATCGCATCCGTCCGAAAATTCACTCATGCAGTTCCATCTACAGAAGGAACACATGTGCAAAATTTCATGAACATCGTCAAGGCGTTTTGGAGACAGAGCAGCGGACGCCGGACGGAGATGACGGCACATATAAATATGTGAGCGCATAAAAAACAATAGAGTCTATACCCAAAATCACAGATTTTTTTTGACTTAGCACATACGTGTGGTTTGGTAAGATGTAGAAAAATCTCACTTCTTTAGAATTTCCATCCATTATTTCTCTTTTTAAGACCTGTACCTTCATTTTGCAACAAAATTGGGCGCGGAAGTAGACATGTTTGAATGCATTTTACTAGCATGTATAGTAAGCTGATAACAAATGAATGATACGGCTTGAAAGGACTATGACAGAATAATACTTAGTAATATTTGCCCGTTCTTAGTTTGCTCAAACACCAATATGGAACTCTTTGAACATGTAATTGGCTTGCAAAAACACTACCTCAGCATCTTGTTTGCGAGAGAAAAAGCAGACAGCATTACTAATTGTTTTTCACTGAAAACCACACTGATGATTAATGTTTATTACAAAAATTATGTACATAAATTATGACTGCCATGCGTACTTCGTCTCTATAATAGATGGCGTCGCTGTTTGTCTCCATGGAGACTGTGGACGCGACTAGAAGCCCAATCTACCTTCTCTCATGTTTTATCTTCGTTATGAGTGCCGCCGGCATAGGAAGGGCGGCACTTCAAGGGGTTATGGCCCTCTTTTCAGTGCAAAAATTCGTCAACTTGGTCAAAATTATTGCAATTTTACGTTCATATTGTGGCAAGTTGCTAGTCTCTAAATCGCCAAAAATTTGGAGTTTGCACCCCCAGTCACCCCAACATCGAATATTTCTGGCAGTGCAGCAAACATTCAAGGTCAATAGAAAACAATTCATGAAAGACAATTTTATTAATGACTCAGTTCATGACAGACATTAGGTCAACAAAGTTCAACACAAGTAAAGGCCTGGACTAACATACCGAGGGACTGCCTCTGTGGCACAGCAAGGGGGGGTCAGTTGCCCCCGGGCGCTTGATGAAGAGGGTGCCAAACATTTTTTGTCCAACTGGGGGCACCAGGCATTTGGTAACTGGGGGATTATATGGTTACCGACCGAGGTGGGGTGGGAGGCGGGGGTGCCACTTGAGATGTCGACGGAGGGCAAGGAGGTGCTCGCTACGCCACTGGACTGACTATTGTCATTTCAGGTGTTTAGGGTACAGACATTTTCTGTTTGGGTGAAAACCTGCACCAAATTCTCTTCGGTGAACATCACAAATGATTTGACTCCACGACTGGTCCTGCTCAGTCATAGAGAACCCTACACGAGTCTCAGGTTTGTGACATGGGAGGAATTTTGACGAAATTTCCAAGAGGTTTTGCCCATGTCATCAACCTGAGACGAGTGTAGGATATGTTTTCTCACATGAACCGTAAAAACGATCTTTTTTGCCGAAAAACTCCACGTGTCTAAAACTTTCAACGACGCAACTTTTGTAAAAATACGCTTGCGCCTGTAAAGTAATTCAGTTACTTTTTGTTAATAGTTTTATTTTAAGCTTAACAGTTGTAAATTGCATTCAACTTTCGTATTAAATACTCAAGTCAGAATCTAATAGTCTTTGTAGTTGTAATATTAAAACTTAAACAAGCGAAACGCAGAGCGTCAAAACTCAAAGGTATATATTTCCATTTAAAAACTCTAAAGATTATTAAGATTAACATGTTAAGGAAGAAAACAAAAGAGTTACATGTACAAGTTTTTTGATATATCCTCAAACCTAATGTCAACTGACTCATTGGGCAAAGGTCATCGGCTGGTTCAGTTTTGGTAGTGACTGCGCAATACGTCCAGAAAACAACTTGTTTTCATTTGAAAGAGCTTAGACTTGATTTTTATAGCAATCTAATGACTAATTCTTGTTCAAAGATTCGATCGAATGGTCTTTTAATTCTGCTCATCATTTTCGAAATAGACTGTTTTGCAAGACAATTTTCACTAAAATGTAAAGTTGAGGCACGATATTTTTGCTCAATCAACAAGATTAACTTTTTAGTTGTATATTCAAAAAGTTACGTAAAGCTACACGGTGCAATATGGCGGTAAGGGGGTCATAAAACAACCACTACAATTAGCTTAGAAAAGTGATCTATGAATTATCTCCCCTGTCTAGCACAATGCCGTCAAATTGGAATAAATGCCAAATAATTATGCACAACTTTTGTGAGTACTTTAGGGGTGCAATTTTATTTTGGTGTTTTTAGTTCATTTATTATGTGTTTTCAAAATCTAAAAATTTCCCCCAAATAAAGTTGCACATTTTTAAGAAATTTGGGTTTGAAGTTATGTAATAGTTACCAAAGAGCTTAGTGAATTTAAATTTGTAAAAATAGCACTTTTTGTAAAGCAAGTAACCAGGTTCTCCTCAATATCATCGTATTTAACAATAATACACCCACATTACTTGTTTCACTTTTGCAGAGGAGTTGCAAACAGTGAAATTTAATATGACCAATTGCAATTTAATGCTCCAGCAGCGAAATTAAGGGTTATTGAGTGCACAAAATGTGGCATTTAGAATTTCGTTTGCCGCTTTCATGCTCATAGTTACTGGTATCAGGTTGGCCTCAGACAGGCCAAGGTATTTGAGGATATGCACACCGGACAGCTTCGGCATCCTCTGCCTGATATGCATTCTATTTTTGTTACTTGAGCTTTGGTGATGTTGGATTGAGTGCCCAATAAACTGTAGTCATTTTTGGCGAGCTTCATGTCTAGTGTTATTGTGACATAGACTTGTTCTTTAACCAGGTGTAGGTGACGTGGTCAAAGATGTGGTGGACTAAGGAGGTCTGTTGTTTGTTAGAGACAGTATACGACTGGTCAAACGCCGTGTTCACTTCACAGTATTTATATATTCATTTTGTACGTTTCAGAGGGACATTCGTCTTGCTCAATAAAGCATAATTAGAAATACCCGAGGGTTATTGTCTAAAAAACGTCAGGGAAATGTTATTCATATATCAATGTTTTCATTTTTTGATGAAAATAAACGTCATACATGTTAGTAGTAGTTAATGCTCATCCTATATCTTGCTGACAAGTTGCGCGCGACGTTTTTTCATACTATGAATTACTTTTTACCGGATTTTTTGCAGACAAGCCCGGGACGTTTTCCTTAGAAAATGTCAATTTCGGGACAAATACTTAAATACAAATATACGTCTGGTTGTAACCATATAAAGTTCCAAATATCCGCCCTGGGCGTATTTTGCGGAAAATACGCCCACTGGGCGCCAAACGAATGCAATATGTCGATGGTAAGGTCCCGCAACATCCAAGGAAAATATTCAACAGAGATGGAGAGCTAAGTCTTGAAGACGAGTTTTTCATGACTTCAGTACGATTACGTGTTGAAATGCTTATGAATGATCTTGTAATAAACTTTGACGTTAGTCAATGTTATTGTCCAAATGTTGTTAATACACGGATTGACTTCGTTATTGGCCCTTAATAGAGAATTGTACACCAGTCTCAGGTTTATGACATGGGCAAAACCTCATGGCATTTTCGTCAAAATCCCGAGTCAAGCATAAAGGGTCACTGAAGAAAGTAAGCGGTTTTTAAGTGATAGTTTTAAGTATAGAATGTATTTTTGACGAGGTGAAAACTCTTAATCGTTGTAACGTATTTCGCCTACCACCCTTTTAAAATACACCGGACGAAGCGATGGGTAATATTGCAGCCCCCAACCAGCCAACTGAAGCCGAGGGGCTACGTGTTGCTTACAGCCCTATTTGCATGTACACGAAGTTCTACTACTGTAATGCCACAAGATGTCACTTTCTAAATTTACCTTCTGCACTAAAGAGTCTGATGGCAACTCTGATACAACCAACCAGTTTGAAAGTAAAACTTGTAAACAAGATAATTCTGCAATCTAAATAATGTTTCTGCTGTCAATTAAAGACTTTCACTCACTGTTTGTATTTCATGTTACTTAGTAATTGCAATAGGTAGTTGACACTTGACAACCAAAAACGCGCATTTTCAGCTGCATTTCTATGCATGGAATAAAAAGAAGACCAGACTATTAACCTTTATTGTTGTTACTTTTATTCATCGTCTACAAATTTCAAGAGTCATTTTGTTACAGTTTGCTCTATCCTTACCAATAACTTAGTTTGAGTTTGGGTACTTAAATTAGTGGGCACGACAAAACGAGTGCACCCACAAATGGGGATAATTTCATTATTTGAAAATTATATTTTTTGGACTGGCGGATGAATATTATACATGCCTACACACTATCGAATGTCAGTCCCTAATCTACTAGGATAGGTCTTGTTACCAAGAAAGGTAATTTTTAAGCTGAAATTTTCCAAGTTTCAAGTAAAAATTTAACGGGGGTATTGAAAATAAACGCAGAGATCTATGAGTGTATTATGTTGGTTGGTGTTTTTTGAGGTAGATATGGATTCACTGGTGGAGTTTCAGCCAATTCTGTGACCGGTCATGTACATTTTTTATTTGATTCCATAGGTTCCATCACAAATTGGTATTTAACTTGTTTTACAAATTCTTCATCATGTAACAAACTATTTTAAAGCTCTAAAACCCTATCCTTTTAAAAAATTAGATCAACGAATTTCAAAAAGTAATACGACAATGGTCAGTTCTATACTCTTACTACTGCCAACGCCTGCATTGCATCTACGATTTTAGGGGTGTTTATTAATATCATTAAACATGGTCATTACATGGCGCAGAATACGTCAAACCCGTCCTCAAAACGGGAAAGCGTCGTCGTTGCTCCCCTAATGCAAAGAACTCTGATCAAACCAAGGCAAATGTAAAAACTAAAATTGCCACTAGAGGGCACTGAGTTTGTCAGCCGTTCAAAAGTCGTGGGCAGTAGCTGTCACATTCATGCTAGTTTAAGATGCAATCGTTAAAAACTAAAATTGCTACTACAGGACACAATTGTAGTCGGATCAGTCCGAAAATCCATCAAGAAATTCCAAAGAGGAAAACGGAGAAAATAAAATGGCCACTAAGGAGCACCGCCGCAGTTGGATCCGTCCGAACGTCATGGTCATCCGTTGTCATCTCCATACAAATACACTTGCAAAATTCAACAAACATCCAGCAGACAGTTTAGGAGATACAGACACAACAAAGAAAACAAAACTGTCACATGGAGGCGCCACAGTAGTCAGGGAACGATTTTGATGACCGCGTACAGATTACATGTTTAACGGATTAACGTACTCCAAGTACTATACATGTATTGGCAATTCCAAAGATTTCAGCGGCTTTTGGAGTACAAGTTCTAACTCATGCCACGTCTGGAATGAACCAAAATACACGTTAACGCCGATGAATTAGAAAAATATCTTAGGACACTCTCAAACCCCGTGGGATGCCCAGTCTCCCAGGTTTCTCTCGTTGTCCGTCAAGAATGTGCAAGCATGCCTTTGGTAATGACTTATAATATTCTGTTTTGATGAACAAGGAATTTGTTAGTTCCTAATTTGCATGATGTTTATTTATCTATGAACATAGGCAGACTCATAGATGAATTTTTGACAATTAGAAACTATTATCTAATCCGTAAGTACACTAGGCGATTTTTGCCTATCCCAAATAAAAGTTCAAAGGTATTGATGAAATTGGAACAGTTCTCAGTACATGTGTCCCAAAAATGTACTCGCATTTCAAATGGCAATGAGTGCATTTTTATTGACTTAAGAACAAGATAGGTGGGTTAAATTTACGAACAGATCAAAACGGAATTAATTCTTTAAATCAAAATTAAACGCATTGGGCATTAACCTGGGAAGTAAAATTGTCTTTGCACTTTCTTGATTTTTTTAGTTTTCAGTAGCATTGGGCAAAAAAAACTTCATTCTCCATTGCAACACAGAGTCATTTGTTTGCCATTCCCGTGCATACAGAGCGCTTGTTAGCTCACGCACGGCGCATACACTTTCGAAACAAGGCCAGGGATCAGAATTTGATCAAAAGAATTTGAACTCCCAGAGTTGTACTGGGGTATGAGTACATTTTTGGGACACCCCGTGTATCAATTGTCCCCAGACACCAGAAAATGGGCTACCCTCGTTTTAACAAGGGATTTTGAAACAACTTCAAAGGCAATGCACTACGGTCATCCCAGACGGATTTGTACAAGCTCGAGCTGCCTATCTCAAAAGAAATACAATTGAGCTAATCATCAAATTCGTATTTTCATTCCTTCAGTAGGCGTGAGCTGTTAGCTAACAAACAGCTATACTTCACTTGAGGCACCCCAGCTCCCAGGTATCCGTCTGTGTTCATTCTCGCTCTCCATAAATTTTGTTGAAACATGGTTACTCCGGCAAGTTCGCCCCCGGCCCCCTCCCCTCAATAATATTTAACCTTCTTACTGGCCTGCAATCCTAAATACTACGTCTCATACACAAACAAATGCCTAAACATTTAGAAAATATACAACCAAATTTGTATAACAAGAACCAAAATGTGAATCAAAACTCAACAAACATTACGCTCAGGTAGAATATCAATACCTTTCCACAGACAACATGGCCGTTCATTAAGGAATCGTTCCTGAATTGATGTACATGTACAAGAAACTCACTTCGAAACGAGGGTAGTAGCATAGACGGTAAGAAGAAAATAAACGATTTTCTTTTTTTCGGTCGAGGTACAACACTGTGTTCAAAAAGGCTTGTAGTTTGATAACAAAAAGATTGAAACATGTAGCATAGTACGCACTACTTTGGTTTATACAGCCCCTGGATGTAGTCCAACATCTACAGACGCACAACAGACGGCTTTCATAGCCAGTGAATTACGACTGAGTGTGCAGTTATTAGTGTTATAAATGACTGTAACTAGTAATTCTCTTAAAGACAGTGTACTCACTATGTCCACAGCGTTTCTGGATGAAAAAACGACTTCGTAAACGTGTCACCTTCGGTTAGTTCAACCTGGATAAGTATTCCGTTGGTTCAAACAGGAAAGGTGTATTGTTACTCAAAATCAATAGTTACGTAACACCGACGATCGGGTATAGGTACGACCGCCTGCTACTATTGACCACTAACAATAGTTTGAACAGAGCCATAGCTCTGCACACTGTTCTTCAGGTTGCATAACTTTCGGGGCCAGGTGTGCGTTTAGTAGACGCTAGGACTTACGCTAGGACTTACGCTAGGACCTAGCTAAAATCTAGTCAAAGTCACGTGTTTGTGTTTAAAATACACGGCAATATCTCACGTAATCTCGTGAAGTCTTGCTTTTTAGCGATGTCCTGGCGTTACTGAACAGGAGGTAGACCTGGCGTGCGTTCAGTAACCAAGGTACCTAAACGACACGGTCAACTATCTCATAAAGACGGGCATGGACGCATGAACACGACTCACGTACCTGGAAACGCCGTCCACTGACTCACAAACACGGGAACGGACTCACAAAACACGATCCTCGTGAATACGAGTCCGTGTCCCGCCTATTTGGGTGCGTGGATCGTGTTTTATGAGTCCGTTCCCGTGTTTGTGAGTCAGTGGACGGTGTTTGCAGGTCCGTGAGTCGTGTTCATGCGTCCGTGGGCCGTGTTTATATGTGTGTGTGTGTGTGTGTGTGTGTGTGTGTGTGTGTGNAACGGCAAGCACCCCCTCAAATTTTGCTGCAAATTTCCCTCCGCCCCTCCAGCCCTTCCCACCCCCATAAACGTCGACTCCTTTAGAGTCTACCTCCAAGGTTACGACCCGTCCCTCACTCACTACATCCTAGTCGGCTTCACTCACGGTTTCCGTCTTGGTGTCACCTCCACCTTCCCCTCTCCACCCCCTCACAATCACCCCTCTGCCCTCTCTAATCCTCTCCTCACCAGTTTATCCACTAGCGCTCGACTCTGAAATATCTTTTTCATGCCATCCCGGATCACTATAAAACAAGGACTCATTTTGTAACCCAAAACGGAAATGGAAATACAGTACACATAATCATATTGAATGTGTGGCTTATTGAAATAGGTCTACACTGGTATCTTTTTTGTTATTTATAGTATAATATGATTTGAGAACCAAAGGCTTCTTACAAAATTTTGTGTTTAGAACAAGGGCCATTCAGTATCTGAATAAGATTTCATGGTGTGGGTGGGTGACGTGCCGATTAAAAGGGTGATTCACCAATTTTGGCATCGAATTGGGAAAGGTTTTGTCGAGTTTGGGCCTGAATTGATAGGATATGGTTTTCTCTAAATTTTGTATTGACAGGTTTATTTTTCAAAATTCGATTACTGTTTAGATGCCTTTGCTTTGAATAAGAAATAAATGACTAATTATTCAGTGGGTATTCTTTTGGGTATTCATTCTGTAAGCCTCTCTGGTATTGAATTCAAGCACCCCTTTGAGTCAGGTTTTGAAACGAGTAACTTTATTCCTGTCGTTATAAGTAATAGGTGGCTTATTGAAAAGGGTTCATGGAGGCACACTAGTGCTCATTTCTTCTGATGAATATTTTTTTAAACCTCTTAAAGATGTAATTGCATGCTCCTAATTGGCTAATGTATTACAGGAACTAAACAAAAATGCTTTTTGAATATCAACAAAGTGCAGCTGTATTCACTGACACCTTGTCAACGCAAATAGGTGACCTTCGCACTAATGACATACCTCGCGGGCTCAAATAGCACCATGTCACGATACTTACTGGATATGGCGGATCATTTTCGCTACAAAACTTGTTCTTAAAAACATAAGACAATTTTCAAAAAACTTCATATCAGCACAATGTTTTTCAATAATTTGGCCTAGCAATCACAGAGATAAGGAATTACTCACAAATTCAGATATACATGACCTCAGAAAACAAAAACCATTCTACAAGAGAAAATTGCTAATGTACAAGCTACTGTTTTACCTTAAATTGCGTACAGGCAACCTTGCCTTTTTTGAATTCCTGGTTATAGCTGCAATTACTGCTACAAAAGTAAAGCATCGGGAAGTTATGCACACTTCAGCCTGTGTTAAGTCCAATTTGAGGACGCTGCTGGAAGTTGCACAATGCAACAGCAAATATAAGAGTGTTTTCATTGTTTCCTTTCAGACCTACAATCTTCTACAAATTTGTTTATTCTCATTCAAAGCCTTGTGCCAGGATTTCCACAACAGACATCCAAGGTGCTACATTTCTGCACTGCAGTTGAAGGGTAGTGCTGTTGAAACTTTTTATAGTCAATAACATGCCGTACTGACAAAGAAACTGCAAAGAGAGGTCAGAGATATTGGTGCAACCCATGAGATTCCACTCAGGAAAAAGCAAAAAAGGACCGAGGGACACAACAATGTACTGATTCACATGACATAGTCGCAGTAGTAACATGCCTACCAGTGCTCTGAATGTGATAAGACTGCTACAAGTATTTTACTAGTGCCATTTTTGGTTCGAATAGCACCTCTCTATGTGCAAATATACGGTGTACTTTGCATTATGTTGACTGATTTTGTTGTGTAACATTATTTAAGTTAATGTGATATCATAATGGTTGTGACGTTCATAGATCTGGAAAATGCAACAACGATAACTCTTAAAGTACAGTACATGTGTATTCTATTGTGCTGTACAACACTACAAGGACAATTGCTACACAAATTTAGAAACAGACCACAGAAAGCTATTTGGAAAATTTGAGCAAATGATATGATACACATCAATTTAATTCACGTTTTATTAACTGCTACCTGACGATAAAGTTTATCACGCAAACCCACGTCGCCTCTTGTTCGCATACTTCTGCCTTCAAAGCTTCTTCCTCCCTCTCCTCTGAGGAAACCACCAATATGTGCATTGGTATATTTACGACAAGAATTGTTCTTACAAAGTCGCCAATCACATTTACATCGAAAATGTAGGCTTGACTTTGTAATTGTCACACCCATTGTCACCAACTCTATATTATCTTTTACCTTGGATTGTGTAGTCTGCAAAGGGAAACATGGCAAAATTTAAAGTGAGAGAGGGGTATCTAGAGGCACATAATTAGAATGTTTAGTGATGATGTATCGGCAACACGATTTGGACCCACAAGCAGGACTAGTGAACATAACAGGTCATTCCGAAATCTAACACTACTTGGAAACCCCAAAACTTTAAATCTCATTTCTAAATCAAGCACTACTGTGACAGGCTTGATATTCTAGTGAATGTATATGTTCACTCTTTTACCACCTAGTCTCACATAATCTAATATAAGGAGGCAGGGAAAGGTTGACTTGCGGCATGATTTAGTCTCTTATTTTAAAACTGTCATATGCTCACCTTTACGATTTTGTGTCTATGGTTACCAAAGAACTCTTCTCGTATGGAATTATCCAGCTTTCTCAGAAATGGCAAGAAGGAATGGTGTAGGTACAGTAAATTACCTCTATCTCTGCACTTCTGCTGGGGATCCCAAGCCCAGATAAAAAAAACAGAAGTTAGGAAATCACAAGAACAACACTGAACTAGTACTGTAGAATTAAAACTAAAAGTTCATTCATTGAGAACATCGTACTTTTTCGATAAAAACTTTCTTTCAGGTCCTTCCATCCTGAAGGCATATTCATGTGCAAGCATGCTTCCCTTAAAGTCAAGTCATGCACTTAAATGGGTGTTTTGTACATATCCTTTGTCTATTTTAGTGCTTAGTACATAAATATGCAATTCAAAGAAAAGTTGCATTTTGGTACAAACAAGTCAAACTACATACTTTAAAGATACATCGTCTCATTAAATTGTGAATATGCAAATGAAGTACTAATTTACAAACTACCCTGGGTCTTCCCATATCAATGTACCGGAAACAATCCGAGAACCATTTACAATTACAATATCGCAAAAGTCTGGTTTTGCGAGACTATTTTTATGCAAATTTCATTGTTGCCCAAATGAAACAAGGAACAGTTTTTAATATTTGAATATTTAAGTATCAAATAACAACTGCATTATATTTGAAATTATTGGGATTTTTGTATGTTCACATTTGTTTTTAAGCTTTCAGTTGCAGTTTTCTTTAAACAGCAAATTGTCTATTGTATGTCACTTTGTGGTCTCCTGTGCCATTTTATTTTAAATCCATCTACATGTACTCTGCAGTCTGTAGCATACCCTTGACAAAGAGCGCACTGCTCAAAATGTGGGGATATTTGAATATATTTTAGTACTGAAGCTCGTCGTTTTAGTTTTACTATTTTAAATTATTTACCAATTGTTTCTTTTTCTGTACACACATTTCTCCATGAAGTCACTAGGTGGCGGTTGCTAAAATTCAAATCTTCATGGTTTTAACGAGACGTGGCATCTTTAAAATATTTCTATGTTCAGCTTGTCCCGAAATCAAAAGAAACCTGTGATTCGCATACTGTTTTATTGGGAAACTAATCATGGACATTGTTTTGCTTTCAATCACTGAGAAAGTCACCTGCTTTGCAATGAGGGTCATTAGAGTGAACTGAGGAAAGTTTGCAACAATTCAGTTTTGACAATAACATGAATTGATGAGAATTAGACGCAGTCATGTGACCATTGATACAAAGCAAAGGACATGAATAATTTCATAACTCCCAATCTCATCACTTTATTCCCAGGAAATCAAAATAAAACTTACTTCTTTTTGACATCTGCAGAAATGGTCACAGCAGCCAGAATTTTTCTTCTCTGATTGTATGATGCATCACCCCTGTTCGTCTTGTATGTTAGGTACATCTCTCCAATACAACCACCTACCAGTACGTGTAAACCCCAATCAGGTGAGGATGGGGTGGGAGACTAGAGGTAGGCCTACGACTAATTAAACTGGGGCCGGAAAAAAGATTCCGCCTACTTGTGACACTGGTGCTTTCAGTGCCGGTTGTGGCTGCTGTACTAGCAGAGGACATGGTGACGAAGTCAGAGTACTCGCGGTGCATATACAAAAAGTAACATTGCACATTGCACTGCGTTGCAAGTCAGTGTCATGTTTACTCCTCAAGTCCAATTGTGGTAGCACAATATGGCCGAATAAATTTTCTGTGAACTTTCACGCAGAGCATGACCTCACTCAGTGCTTTACTCTCTCTGATGAAATCATCTGTTTTCTTTTAAATGAAACTTAACTCCTGATATATATTATTAGTCCGAAGAAGGAGACCAAATACGGCGGTTTAGCTAGTTGTCCCTTCCTAGTTATCTCTTCCTGGTCATACATATAGTGTCTCAACTTCCCAAACAAATCGGCGTTTAATTCATGTTCAAGAAATGTGAATCAGCAAATATTGGTTGCGCCTTTTCGGAGTGCATTTTTCTACTGTCGATGACTTTTGTTTACGATGATGTCCTGTATTCACACAGTATGAAGAACACACCGCTTAAATCAGCCAGATGTGTTTGTTGCACATGTACGTGCTTCAAGCACGCGGCTATTAAGCATTACTACAGAAACGAAATAGTTGCTGTTACGCCACTTGCACGACAAAGCTAAAAAAACCGTTTATAGTCCGCATTTTTCTTTCTTTGTTGCAACTCTCTAACCAATAGCTGCTGAAGTTACATCAACCAGTTATAAAACGCGCGCTACTGAATGATACTTGCGTATTCTCTACACGCAGGGAACCAGCGAGGAAAGAAAACTATCCGGTTTTAAGTAAATAGTCGAATTGCCTAATTTTTCAAAACTATTTTAAAACGTTTAGAAATATATACACAAAACGTACCGAGAGTGACGTACATGAGATAATATGCCACGAGACATTATTCCGCGTATCGACGGAGAACAAAGGTCACTCTCGGT
This sequence comes from Phoronis australis, assembly GCA_002633005.1. Classification (NCBI taxonomy): domain Eukaryota; kingdom Metazoa; phylum Phoronida; family Phoronidae; genus Phoronis; species Phoronis australis. Next base: position 59,371 of record NMRA01000083.1, read on the forward strand.
ACGTTTTGTATTTATCCCACACGCATCGTGAGTTTCTTTTGTTTTCTTTCGGCATTTTATAAATATTTCACCCAGACTGTTTACGTGGCGAATCACAACCTGTTGTGTATGTACGTGCACGTTATGTTGCTGACGAATGTTTACGCATGGGCGGCGCACCATAGGGGCTGCGGGGGCTATGGCCTCCCACTTTTTTCAGTGCTACGCCGCACATGGTCTATTGGCGGTGTGCCACAGGGTGGCTGGGTGTACTTTAGNAGTGTAATCACAGGGACGGCCCTATCGCCATGAATAGCAAGTATATGGTACTAACTCTATGTTTTTAAATCTACTAGTTATGTATGTTTCGACCGTACAGTTAATAGCGGAAAGCGATCGAGAAATAATCCTAATAAACTTCAACACGTGCATTATACTCAAGTAAATTACCCCGGCATAAATGCTGAAGGTTACTGGAGCGATAGGCCTACACTGACTTATTCAGTTCCGACAGTGGCGTTATTTTGAACTCGGGAGACGATTTGTGTGCGTTAAAATATTGTCCTTCGTTATCCGTAGGATTCACAAAGGATTGTAGGTGATACTCAAACATAAAACTAAGGCCGTAAGTTATTTGTAGAAATGCCATTGCTTCAGAGAACGCTTGTTAGCTGTCCCGCCGGTTTTCGGGTGTAGTAGCTTAGAAAAGTTACTCTAAAAAAGTAACTCAGCTACTTTGAAATTTGAGCACACATCTTAGCCGAGTACAGAGATTTTATCGCATACTTCTCTCTGAGCCAGTTCTAAATGTCGTCTTGTCTTTTACGCTGACATTTTCCTCCGCGATATTTCTACGTTTCAAATACTCGCTGACTCGCCTTGCTATGCGAGGCTACCTAATCTATAGACTCAATTCACGCGGCGGACATTAAAATCCAAAGCGAGGCTCACTGCGATAAACAAAGCGGAAATTTACAATGCGTGAGTTAAATGGCCGGTCTTTGGAGTCCAACTTGAAAATTAAATCTTAAAAATGTGTCAATAATTAACCACAGAGACGTAGAAAAATACAGTTAAAGAACAAGTCAATGCACTAAAGAGTTGTCTGACGAAAGGATACAAGATTTTTCCGGAAAACTAGGTTCGAAACATGAAAAGCAAACATGACCAAATTGCGGCGGTCGTAGTGTTACGGATTAGGTATCATGCTGAATGCAGGGTTACGTTTCTTCTAATAAATTCTTGATAAAAATGCTTTCTACACGAACCAGGTCACTGGTCGTATTATTGACGAGTGAAGATATATTCGACAGTGGTGGCTCATAGCATTTGTTGATTCAGAGTAGGCCTATTAGCTTAAGCATAGCCTAGGTCCTGGAGAGGTAGGCACTACCGGGACTAACAGTTGATTTGTCATTGATCTGAAATAATACTTGATGTTATCAAATATATATTTTGATTCGATTAAAAACAGTCTCGCACTTGAAAATAAAAATTACTGTATGACCATCAATTTTGCTTTCTTGATTTTATAATTACGTCTATTTCATGTGTATATTTTTCAAATATCAATCTCGACCAAGTTGAATTTTAAAATTCAAACACCTAATTCTTTCGTCCAAAGCATAACCTCGTTTTAGAGCTCAATTTCAGTTAACTGGACAGAATACAGTGGCGGATTTAGAGGGGAGCCAAGGGGGCAATGCCCGGCCCCCTAAAATTCTCCCAGATTTCATTTGGCAGCTCAGGAGCGCGAATGTCTGACGGGGAAATACTGGCTAATACTCTGCCTTGCCCCCCCCCCTAATTCAAAGTCCTGGATCCCCCTGGAACAAGCATAGTTATCATGTTCCTTCAGAGGCCTCGTTCATATCCGAAGGGAAAGGTGCCTCATGTGTGTGCGGCCTTCTGAGAGGGGAACGTTTCGCCGAGTGACGGGTCAGTGAAAACTCTACTGACCTCCCGATCACCATCAATATCACCCCGCCCTGTTGCAAGCTCTCATAGCTCTGTCTCAAGTAGCATTTTCAGTGGCT